>VXAA01000337.1:0-20414 GCA_013399115.1 Anseranas semipalmata | reverse complement strand
CAAGTTAGTACCGGCCGGCCGCGATTCCCCTGCTCTCGCTACGTGCACACAGCAGGGCCCCCAGGAGCGGGTGCAACATGGCGGCGGGCCTGCTCCTGGCCTGGCGTCGTGTCCCGCTGCAAGGGCTGTCCACAGCTAACGGGGATAAGGGACGGGGATTCCAAATGCTCACACCGCTAATGAGCTCCATCAGCTAATGACTTATGGGAACGGTGCTTGCTCAGTGTTTATCGTTACCTTGCTTTGAATCTGCGATCGAGTAGGTGTGGACTATTCCCAGGTCTAATTACCGCGGATTGCTTACTTGCCCGTCCTGACTGCAAGTTATTCTTTAAACACTGCATATCCTTTATATATGTCATGAACAGATTTTTGCAAGGTCACTACTTTTTATTGAACTTGCAGCAGAGAGGCTCTCCCAGCTCTCATCGCTAATGCATGAGCACTGCAGCATTCTCCATCACAGCAGTATTGCTTGCTGGTTCCGGAGAGCTCTGCTGTCTTGCAGGGCGCTATCCGCGGGGTGACCCGTACTGTATCCGATGAGTACTGTTCCTCGGTGGCTAAAGGATTTTTCCCCATGCAACTTAACGGTGCGTTAATTGCGTTTATTTGTTGCCACATGTAATGCGTGTGGTGAGGTGTGTATTTAAATCGTTTGAAAAGTTTAAGTGTAGATGGTGATATTTTCTTATGTTGTCTTTTTTTTGCTCTGGGAGACAATAATCCAATGATGTGCCATGCGTATGAAAGGTATGAAATTATGAGTGCGGGTTAAAAAAGAATAAGTATGTGCTATTTGTGTGTAAACGTGACTAGGAGATCGAGCAGGAGGAGAAAAAGGAATGCGAGCCAGGCAGGAGTCGAACCTACAATCTTCTGATCCGTAGTCAGACGCGTTATCCATTGCGCCACTGGCCCCGCACAGACTGTTCTTTCTCTCCTTACTTTATAGANTCCGCGCGGCGGGCCCTGGGCACGGCCCGTTCCCGCCCGGGAGCCGTGCGCACCGCGCATGCGCTACGGGGGTCCTGCGCACGCGTTGCCTGGGCGGCGCGCAGCGCGCTCTTGTTGCGTGGTGGCGGGGCCACGGGCAAGTCCCTTCGATAGCTCAGCTGGTAGAGCGGAGGACTGTAGAGGCTGTTCCTCGCGGAAATCCTTAGGTCGCTGGTTCGATTCCGGCTCGAAGGAGACGCGGATATTTTTCTCCCCTCTCTCACCCAGGGCCTGGCGTGTTCCTGAGCGCCGGCTGCTCACAGCAGCAGCGCTCTCTTAACAAACACGTCGTCGTGCCAGCTCTCACGGCGGGGTTACACTTCCCCGCCTCCCCCAGAAAGGAACTTCTAAATAATTTCTCTTTAAACAGCTGAGGATATATATTTTTTTTCTCCCTAAGAGACCCACCCGCATTGCAGCCCCAGCCTCCGAAACGATCGAAGACTTTTGCTGCGGCTCGCCGGCCGTCAGCAGGAGCTGTTGCTGCTGTTGCAGAGGACACGGCGCCTGCTGCGCGGGTGCCAAAACCAGGTCAATTTTTAAAGGAAAACAAGACGCATGTTGCTGTTTTTCCAGATTACCGCAAACCCTCACAAAGCAAGTTAGTGCAGGAGAATACCTGTTGGGATCGTCCCAGCTAATTAGGGTGTTGAAATTCTGAGGGCTTTTTCCAGAACCGCCTCTCCTCCCCGCAGATGTCTAGACGCTATTTCTATTTTCCCGGCGTAAGGGAATATCTCTGCGTTTGCGTCCTGCCACAACAGGCACCGGTTTGCACACCCAGGCAGGTGCCCTTCAGCACGCGTTGACGCTCCGCTGGCGCCTTTGCCAGCGTCTTTCTGACCCCGGCACGAAGGACCGAGACCTCTCGTACGGAATCCTGTGGTCGCCATTTTGCCCACCTCGCGAAAGCCGTGTGAGGCCGCTTCTGAAACGTCAACGCGTGGCGTTGGTGCCAGCAGCTTTGTCTGCCGGTTTGTCACAAAACGGGGCCAAACTGCCCTGCCACGGCGGGCTGGCACCCTGCCGCGTAAGCCCAGTGAGTGGCGTATCCGTCCATCCCCTGTCTGTGTGAAGGGATGCTCTGGGTGAGGTGATTTAACGAACGGGCTGCTTCTAGGTCGTGGGGAGGAGGAAGGGGTTCCTCTCACCTGCAGTCTTTCTCCCTGCTTTGAAACAGCCCCATGAACATTTTCTTTTCTATAGAGAATGGTATAGAGAGAAGTCAATACTTTTAACTGTGCTCAGTTTTGCATCCTTCATTATTTTTTTCTTTAAGGATTTTATTCTTAAAAAAAGGCAAAAATGTAACTCTTTTTTGACTGAAATCATACCCATACTCTGGGTATTAATTCTTAGGGAAGGCAAACAATGAAATTAAATGGTATACAATTATGTTTGATGTGTTTTGGATTAAGCAGAGTGGTTTATTTTATAATCTTACTGTGGGGAGAAAAGTGCACCAGCCACCTAAGTAGCTAGTTATATTGATGGTGGTCCTAAATCTCCTAAGATGTCTCTTTCATTCTGCGTTTTGAGTGAATGTGGGTATGAGTTAATACTCAAGCACTCAAAAGGACAGATCTTAGAGAATACATCCAGCCAAAACTGTTGCCCCTTATCCATTTTTCAAATGCTTGGGCTTCTGTGGACACAGAGACTGGATACCATCATAGTGAGAAATATTCCTGTCCTGTAGCAGCCCAGATTATCTGGCACTCTGCGCTGGCTCTCGGACAGATGCAAAATCCCTGAATGAGATCCTGGCCCACGGGAAGCTCAGGGAGGTCTGCCGTCGTCCTCAGCAGCAGCGTGATCACTCTGCACGGGCCCTGTGCTGGGAGAAATTGTTCCATACAGGGGCTTATGCCAGTAAAACTACCATGTTACATCACTTCAACCCACTGCTGAATTTTCTTACATAGACAAGCAGCCTGCATTATGTAAAGGATGCATTTGCAATGTGTGGCTGTACCCCTGGCTGCTTTGCATAGATAGGCTCATCTGCTGCAATCCAAGACTGAGTTCCTCTTCGGGGAAATCCTGAGCTGCTGCTTGCTGCTCATCAGGGTGCTAAGCCATCGTTTTGGACAGCTGTCTCAACAGCTTTTCTAGTTGTTACTGCAATGAAGTTGTTGATGGTATGGAAAAGTAAAGGGAGTGCTACAATTCGTATGTGCAAGCTTTATTAGTCAGAGTGTTTGACAGTAAAGCTAGATTGGAATACACAGTACTTTCCATCTAAATAAATAGAACGAAAGTTTGTGGAACTGTACATTTTGAGAAAATTAATGGGTGTGTGACTGAACTTTACACAGAAACAGATCACGTAAGCACAGCTATGTTCACTTTAGCAGCTTTTTTGAAAAGCAAAACAAACAAGTAAAATCACATGGAAGAGCTAAGTCCTGAAATCCTTATTCATCCCTTCTCCATGTGTCCTTAAATCAACTGATCCTGACAGTGGCGAGCGTGGCAAATATTCTGGTACCCCGAAAACCCAGTTGCCTCTCTGGAATCAAACCGTGGGTTCAGACACTCAGATTTTTAAGCTGTAAGTCCTGGAGAACCCACTCAAAGGCGTGGTCATTGGTTTGTTTTGGGGTTTTGGGCTGACTGAGATAGTACATTGTGGTTCCTCTGCAGAGATCCCCATGTCAGTAAAAGGGCTTTGCAAACATGTGGCAGCTTGTCCTTATTTGCATCACCCTGCAAGATCGAGTCATAAATATTTCCCAAGCAAAATCTCTCATTTAGAAAGAGTGAATAAAAACCACATGACTTACGGTACATCTCCAGCCCATGGAAATCATTTTCTTGATTTCAGTAAACTTTGGATCTGGCTCACACACCGGGGTCCTGAGGGACATTGAAGGTGTTGCAGGTGAAAAAAATTACCAAAATGCTTTTACTAATCTAGGATTTAACTCTCCCTCCCTAGTCTCAGGCCTGATCTGCAGCTGTCAGTGAAATCAAGGGTACTTCCATGGGAGCAGGACGAGGGACTTCACCTGTCGGATTCCTTGTATAACATGTAGCTTTAAACTAGACTTACGTCTGGATGCATTTCCCATCTCTCTGCTGGAAATAGTCACTACATAGCATTTGCACACTTTCACAGCAAATTTCTTTATCAGAGAGTAAAACTTAGGCAATCACTTAACCTGCATGCTTATCAAGTACGCACTACGTGCTCTCTCTGTTCCTTTGGTGATAGCATCTTACACCAGAGTAAGTGCTGTGCACAAGGGAATAGTGAATAAAGTCAAAGTGTGTGTGTGCGTGCATTAGATGTCTCACTGCCCGTTCCCCACGGGCTGTGCTCTGCCCACAGGTGTGCACGGCGCTTGTGCCCCGATGCACGCGTGGTCTGGTCCGGCCACCCGACGGGAAGGTTTGTGGCACTCGGCTGCCGTCTGGGGTCACGTCTCCTCTGCCACGGGATGTTGTCACCAGCCCAGCTCCTGGGACCATGGGGATGGGCAGGGCAGCGGTCTGGATTTGTGCACATGTGAGTGACCCCTACAATTATTTGCAATGTGGGGACCTTATTTGCAGCCCATGGGTAGGAGGGGATAACTGCCCTCTGCCCATGCACAGCCCTAGCTGTGCCAGGACTTCCCCTCCTCCCTGCAGCAAAAGAATAGGACTATTTCTGAGGACAGTGTGAGCATTAGCTGTCCCCAGTGCCTGCACTTGGAGAACAGGTAGATAATCTGAACGAGAATTAATGGCTTTTAAAATACCCATGTGTTGTGGGAACTTTAAAGAAATGTTAGAAGTAGTATTTCTTGACTTTGAAGTGATAGCTAGTGCTATGAAACTCACTCTTTTCCCATATATTTAGCTGCCACTAAATGACATTTGAAGTGAAAGGTGAGAATAGAAGGAAGACCATAATGTTTCACAACTACAGAATCCAATTTTAAAGAAGAGAATAAGGCTTTTGACTAGCTATATATTCACTGGTCTCTATAATTTAGTGGTACATTACTCCCCCCTTTGGACTGCAGCACTGTGATTAGAGGAACAAAAATAGCAAACGCACAGAACTGACAGTGATTGATGTTACATGATCAATAAAGTGAAATTCATCTGTCTAAGGCTTAAACTACTCTGTCAAATGAGACAAGTGCTAAGTTTAAGATCTCAGAGTTACTTCTTCAGCTCTGACAACTTTGGGGCCTAATTTCTTTATGCTTGCTTTAGCTGTACCCACACGTAACACCACTGATTTGTGCAGCGGTATACCTGCTTCATTTTTCAGAAATACACAAGCACCGCATTTTTGCTAAAAACTAAGCATTTTGTGTATTCAAGGATATAATTATCACCATGCTTCTCATCCCTACCTCTTTATTTAAAGTCTTGCAATGTGCTCTTAAAGCCCCTGTGCCTGGGGCGGAGGGGAGGACCCGGGCTCACCTGAGGACGAGGACTATGAGGAGGATGCTCCCTGCCCTGCCAAGTCCTTGCTGCCCCGTGAGGCAGTGCGGGTGTGATGGATGCCATCCCAGTGCCAGCAGGGTGGCGGGGATGGCAGCCAGGGGCACCATGGAGTAAGTGAGCTGGCGGAAAGCTGTTGGCTGGCGATCAACTTGCAGCACATTGCAGCTGCAGATGGAAAAGCTGGGGTTGTCCAGCATGGGCAGCAGACCCATCCATGCAGGAATGGGAGAGCTTTGAGGTGGTGGTAGCAAGAGGAGAGCAGCTCTGGGGCAGTCCAGGGCCAGCATTCCCCTCCATGGGGTGTTTGCAACTTGTGCAGGTGCTGTCCTGTGTGTATGCAGGAGTACACAGAGCCTACGTGTGTATCTGGTGCTGGATGAAGCTCCTAGATTTGGAGTCACCTGCCTTGTCACCACCACCAGAATGACCCTGGAGCACCTCACCCTGGCTCAGATTTACAGTTGCTAGGGCTGGGCACCAGCAAGGCACTAGATGGTTTCCAAAGAGCGGTTCCTCTTTGGGAAGGATGGCCCCAGCTGCCTTGCCACCGACTTTCTCTTTGAGGGAAATCTTCCCCAGGGCACAGAGAGAAGGAGCCGGTATGTCCAGAGAGGGGCTCAGGACCATGTCTGGGAGGTGAAACCCCAGCTGAGGGCAGGGGAGGAGAGCAATCGCACCACACAGAGTATTGCAGAGGAAAGACCATGCCAAGCAGGGCAGTTTGAAGCAGTGAGAGCTCTGTACTGGCTGAAAGCACCTCCTTGCAGAGTGGAGATGTGAACCTACTTGAAGTGGCCTAAAGGGAGATTCTGCCTCGACAGGAAATTACTCTCAGGTTACTCTTGATTAGCTTAAAGGCAACTACAAATACAGGCTGCAGAGCTTTTCATGTGTTTTTCCTTGCTGTGATGCTCACTGGGAAGCACCATCAGGTCGTGTTTGCCCGCTCTAGGAGTCTGTGCGATAGCTCCGATGGCTGTCCCCTATTAGCTGCGTCTTTTCGGTTGCGTTAGTCGGCTGAAGCACAATAGGAGTTTCTCCATCTAAATTGGGGAGGGAGACAAAAATACTTTAAGAACCCTTCACTTGCTGCCCAAGTCAGACTTCTTGTTGGCACCACAGCATGTCATCTGCTGTCCTGGCTTATTGCCTTCACCTTGGCTTCAGAGACAGCTGTGTGCCTACTGAAGAGACAGCGATGGTCACACCAAGTCTACGAACGCTCTTACACCTTGTCCATGCAAAACGGCAGATTTCAGGGTGACTATTGCTATTGTTATTAAACAGGACAATAGCTTTACCTGGTGCTCTGTGGAGACTGCAAGATAACAGTCCCTGCCTGTTCCAGCCACAAGTGCTTGTTCCTGCAAATGTGGGAATACAACGAGTGCTGCTCTGACTCAGCAAGCACTGACCTTGACAGTGTTTGAGTGGTCCAGAAATGTCTTGAAGAAGGCAAAGTTAACAGTAAAGAAGGAAGAGAGTTAAAAGGAAAACAATGTGTGAGCAGTAATATACTTGAGAGTGAAGAAATCACAGGCATCCTGAAAGCCAGCAAGCTATATAAAAGTGTTAAATTGCATTCTGAAGTCCTATGTAATTTATTTTCAATAGGATTTTGAGGACTATTGTTTTGACGAGTTTGGAACTGCCAAAACCCCATACTATCACTCTATAACTCCTTACTACTTTGTACTTTCTCATTCCATTCAGTTACATGCATATTGGTTTCCCAATATATCTGTAAAAAAATACATTTGTTGTAGAGCAGAGAAAAGTTAAGTCCTTATGGAGCTCCCCGATGGCTCTTGTGTTCGCCCTGACAATGAAGAGGGTTTGGCTGCCCTTCTCCTGGGCCTCTTTCCAAGCCGCCATTTTGGGGGGGGAGGCGGGCACTCGAGTCTCAGAGAGTGACTTTTAAAGGTTCAGCAATCTCAGTGAAGGTGCTTTCATATGAAAGTCTTTCGACTATCTGTCTCTGGAAATTAATACAGTTTTCAGAGTAACTGAATACAAATTACGACTTTTTTTTTTATTATTATTCCAAATGACAGAATGTTTAGAAAAAAAATGACCTGACATTTCCTCCTGTTTACATGACAGTTGATGGGATGAATCATGGGCAGAAGAAGTAATGTATAGGAGTAACTTAACCCAGAGCAGGAATCTAACTGCATGCCATACGGCTTCCCCTCAGTGGGGGTAGAACCGCTTTGACTCTGTCAAGGTGAAAGGCAAGGATGATTAAATGCTGAGCAGCTTCTCTGTATGGGCAATTCCTAATTTAGACACAAGGTCAAAGACAGACATGTTTCATAACTTCTAAAAGTATATGAGTAATTAATGCCTAGAGCTCGGTGCGGTTTCACATTAGTTTGGCAGTTTCAATCCATTTTTAAGTTGCTATGTATTTTCCAGATCTCTGAGCAGCATTCCCTCCCACCCTCTGCTGCCTCCAAGTTGTTCATTTTTTGGAAGATCATTTATGGAGGGCAGAGACTAGCAGTTAATTTTGCTGTGATACCCAGATATGCGACAAGAGAACAGGGCCCACTGAAAATGTGTCCCGTTGCTTCCAGCTGATCTGCAGATAGTCCTGAGCTGACACCTTCCCCAGGTCTTTTGCTGCCTGCACCCTTCTAAGATGTATGATGCTTTTTATCAAAGCAGGGACCTCTGGTATAATAAACTGTACAAATATAGCCTGTTAATGGAGAGCTGCAGAATGGAGGTGCGGCAGAATTCACAGTTTAAACTGCTTTCTATAGATAGCTCTTGCTCACTGTTCGCCTACATTGGTATCATATGGAGTGTGGAGGAGACAATGAAGTGCTAAAAACTTATTGCTTCTGTGTTGGGAAAGTATTATGTTATTCGGGTTCTTTTTTCTTTTGTCTTTTTTTTTTCTTTTTCTTTTGTCTTTTTTTTTCTTTTTCTTTTGTCTTTCTTTTTCTATTGCATATCTTTTTCTTTTTCTCTTTTTCTTTTTTCTTTTCTTTTCTTTTCTTTTTTTTTCTCCTGTATTTCATTTTCTGTAAAATGAAAGTTGGTCTAGAAATGTCTTGCTTTGTTCTTGTAATGATAACTGAACAGGAAAGGAGAGCAAACCTGATAAACTATTTGAGAGCATTGCTGAAGTACCAGGGCAATCCAAAATCAAACATCATCTCACCTGGGACCACAGAAGTCAAAAAAAGCCTTGCCATCGACTTTGATGGAAGCAAAATCTGGCGACCTGCACTGTGTGCAAGTGAAAACAATGAATTATTGCACATCCGTGCTGCAGACATGTGTGATGCTCCCCTCTGCCAGGGGGGAAGGCATCAGGTCTATTTTCTCAGGTCATCTGTAACATTATGGCATGATATTGCAGGTTACCATACTTTATGTTTTTTTAATGTCAATGTTTTATCTGAAATGCTAATAAATGTCACATTTAAAACGTAACAATTCAAATACAAATTTATTTTCAAAAATGATTTTCCATGTATGTTGTGTGACGGCCACAGTCCTCTTGCGATTCAAATCAATAGTCATGAGGAGAAAGCACTGGAACCTAAGCACAGGCCAGATCTTACAAATCCCTAAATTCTCTTAGTTCTTGTTGGTGATACTACCCATGCAAGTAAAAGCTGTAAAATGAATCTCCCATGGCAGATACTCAACTAGCCGAGCACTTGAACTAGTCAAATAAATTAGAATATAATTTTCCTCTAGAGGAATATGACATTTTATCAGAATTGAGGGTTTTGAAATTATTGCATTGATTTCAGTGACAACTCATTTTGCTTTTACATTTTAGGGAGTGGATCACTGAATTTTTGGTCTCACATATCTTTTTTCCACTGATAAAAATGTGTTTTAATGTATGTTAATTTGGGGAATTAAGTAAACTATGTAGCACCTTGATTTTTGTTAAGGAGAAATGTGAGGGACTTGAAAAATTACTATTGTTGTGCCATTTCAAAAAATGAGGTCTAAATCTCGGCTCCCACAACACGCATACTGCCTTTTCTGCACAGTATGTCTGGCTCCAAGCAGCTCCCAGTGAGCACAGAAAGAACTGGTGGAGACTTGCTCTCAGAGATTTTTAACATCAGGAATTGTGATGTTTTATCGCTGTTGCATTCCTCAGAAAAACAAAGACTGACTGTAAAATATTGGGATAAATAAAAGTATGGCCTTAGTTTGAGAATCCACATTTTGACCTTAGTAAAAAAAGGTTCTGGCTATCAACAATATATAAACTGGGGACAGCAGAAAGCAAGGAAATTAATTACCAGCTAGAATGCTCAGTCTGTGAGCAGAGGGCATGTGAAGAATTTGGATCCTGATATGACTTTCTCTTCCAAAATGTAGTCTGCTGCAGGAGTGATTACAGTTTGTTTCTGAAATACCTACAGGAGCATTTCTATTATTTACGCAAAGGAATTTGTTTCTCTGGACCAACATTTGAAAAAGTCTAGTGGAAAAGCCTAATCTTTGCCATTCTAGGTCAGCTGAATCTTTTTGACCAGCATCCTTAAAATCTGGCGGGGGGAAGAGGGAAAGGAAGTGCAGTTTGAGCTGGTTGTCATTCATTTCTCTAAATGCAGTGCCTGTTTTCCTTTCAGTTGCAGAAAAGATGCTCCTGCCATACTCTGTCATAAAGTTTTTCCTTTTGTTCCTGTTTTTTTTTCTTTTCATCTACTTCTAAAATGTAGAGAGTTCTACTCTATTTAAGCAAGCTGCTTTTGATTGGCAAGAAAATGTAGCAAGACTGAACAGAAGGCTAGGAAAGATAGAAATAACTAGTTCTCTTCAAGCCCTACGTGTTCACTCAATATTGTCTTCAACGTACTTAAAACATACTGGTACTTTGCTGAACATGTACTTTTTTTTATTTTTATTTTTTATTTAATGGATATCTGGGTGAGACTTGATGGGAGTAAAGGGATGGGAAGATGGCCTAAAGTTACTGAAATCATGTCAATAAACACCACTGGTGCTGGAAGGAGGGAGCAAATGTTTTCTTGCTTTTAGGGAAATTTGTGCTGGATTTTGAGAGGCAGCAAAATGCCTGCCAAATTACAAAAGGAAGCAGAGAAATGCTGAATTAAAAAAATTTTTATCCTTCCAAGTTACACCCTCATATTTCAGACTTTGGTGTCATAGGCCCGTAAGTATCAAAACCCATTTTATATTTGCACTTTTCAGGTGCTTAATGTCTTACAGTATATTACATTTGTTTCAAAAAATGCACTGTGGCTGTAAAGTTTTCACTAATATTATTTTGTTGCCTTTGCACTGACTGACCAAGTATGATCAATTTTTAAGCTGACTGTATTTACCTTGATATTCCTCTAGGTAAAAACAATTTAAAAACAACACTCATTGGCATATCAGTTATATAAATAGCATTTGTTTCAACTACTACAAGTATTTTTTTACATATTTATGGAAGGGTAAATATGTGTGAAAAAGGGGAAAAAAATCTCCCTGCTAAGGGAATGTGACATTTGCAATCTTGCAGTGCTAATTTAAGCATAATAAACGTAAGAATATAATGGCGTAAGACCTTCCATAACAATGGAAGAGAAGATGAAGGCACTGAAGATGAAGGCAAAACCCTGCCTCATTCACCAGACTAGAGCAGGGCTCTTTGTTCAAAATATATAACCCACACTAGTGCCAAATAGGAAATCACCACCATCATCCTTTGGTAAAGCTGAAACCTACATGTGCAGCCCGGGGGCGCATCGAAGCCAAGCAAAGAGGGTGTCCTGCTCTGAAGGGGTCCTGCTGCCCCCAGCCCGTGCTTCCTTCTTTGAGCTGGCATTAGCTCTTTCCCTGCCCCACTGAGAGGCACAGCAGGGAGTTAAACTGGCAGGGAACTGCTCACTTTTTTGGGAGGATAGCTTTTCATCTAGGTCGTATCCAAAATTTGGCTCCTGGTGAGGCAGCACAATTGCTATGTCCAGTGCAGAAGAGAGGGAGCAGCCTGGGGGTGGATGGGAGAGGAGCAGAACTGTGGCAGCTCCCATTCAGACTGTCTTAGGTTACTGCAAACCTTACAGTTGGAAGCTCTGCATCTTTTCTTGAAGCCTTTTCTTGAATGGGCATGGTTGGCCAATCACAATAAGTGATGAATTTTACCTGAGTAAAAACTGAATGTACTTATTCAGGCAGGTGAGATGTGGCAAGCACCAGTCCAGTCAGAGCCTGTTATGTATGTACAGGATCTAGGATATGAAGCAACAGGGTTATGGGGACTAGAAGGTGAATATCTTCTCTTCAGCCCAGCCCAGAGACTTCTAATGTTTGTGACTAATAAGAGATAGAGGAGATATTTAGTTATTAGTGCCGTAAGTTTAGTTTTTCATTAGCATGCAACTTGGGAAGTTTATTAGGTCATGGTGTTAGCTGGAGAGAATTGGCACGTCTCCACTAATGTCTGGAATCAGCCTCAGCTTCGCAAGCAGAACATCTGGCCTACAGGCTCTACAGACTGTTTTGAACAGCTTTGCTACGCAGTAAGCCCCTATAATACACACCTCTTTCCATGTCATTCTTGATTTGCTCTTCCAAATCTTCTGGAGACACACAAAACTCGTGCTCTTCCCCTTCAGGTGCTTTGGGTTTACACTTTCCACAGCAGCAGTTGAAACAGCAGCAGAGGCAGCAGCAGAGGTAGCAGCCTGTCAGGAGGCCACAGACTGCAAACAAGCCCTGGGTTAAACACAGCGAGAGGAAAACCCCGTGAGCAATGACCTTCCTGAAACTCGTGGCAGCCTCTTCAAAGAGGCTCTTCAAAGGAACTCGGGCTCCCACATGCTCGCTATTCAGAGAAGTCCAACCGCCAGACAAGTGCCTAAATAAAGACCAGACCTTCCAGAATCCTCCTCACCCACCAGCTCCTACTTGACGCTCAGGACCACATCCACGAAGAAGCCACCAACCAGCAGGCCTCTGCACGCCCAACTCCTGAAAGTCTGTCTTCAGCTGACGGCCCTCAGAAAAAACCTCCAGGCAGTATGCAAAACCCCACCCACCTTAAAATGACTCACTTCCATCTTAAAAATGACTCATTTGCCCAAGATCTTTTTTTCACAAACACTTATTTACTGGCAGGTTCTTGTCAATAACAAAGCCAAGAGAAAAAGAAGCAAGGACCCAAATGCATCCCACATAACTTCAGGCACTGAACTAAGGCATCTAAATTGGGACTGCAGTCTCCGTGGGCTCTCCACAGAGGTGATGGGAAGTTAAAAGCCCTTCCAGAGGGTGAATCAGCCCTGGGAGGATTTGAATTGCCCATTGGAGGTGTCTCTTTCTCTTCTTTAGCCTGTGCAAGAGCACAGAGGTGACAACTTCTAGATTAGGCTCCCCTGGCTGTGGTTTCTAGATCTGAGGACTTAGGCATCAAGACGCTCCCACCAGCATCGCCCCTGCTCACTCCTGTCTCTGGCATACAAAGTGCGGAGGCTTCAGCAGAGCCAGCGCAGCTGCTGGGGGCAGAGACCACAGATCTCAATCAGATTCAACAGCCAGAAAACTTGAATTTCCAGAGCTTGTTTTCCTGCGGGTCAGGTCACTGGCTGGGTTCACAGCACAGCTCCACAAACATTTGTGCTGGGGGCTGAGTGCCATGTCACTGCGGTGGGATGGGGGCTACAGAAGGGAAGCCCATGGGGTGGCATTGCCACCCGGTGCTCCATGCACGTGCCGAGGCCTGCCGTGAGATGCTTGTGGCAAAGGAGAAACCTCCACATCTCTTCATGGACATAGTGGTATAAGAGGAAAGCAGAGCTGGTGATGTTCCTGAAAGGGGAATCAAAGCTGATATGTGGAACACGTGTATAAAGCCAGCACGGCTTTGTGGCCACCAGGTATACATGAGTTAACTTGAAGGTATAGCCAGGCTTTAGTATTATAGTTATCCAGGCTGCCTTTTACTAAATGCAGTTTGATTTATGCGCACTTGCAGTTATTTGTAATATTCATAAGTAAACAGGCTGGTGAAGAAGAAAGAAAGCATAAATGCCAGGATGTTGTCAAACTTTGACAATGAAGCTATGTAAAAAACACTCAGTTATGTATGCATGTCTCAGGCAATGTTAGCATGGGCTTTGAAGGTAATAAGATATTTACATGCGTAATATTTACCATTTATGTATTTGCAGGCTCAAGGCCAATGATAATCTATTCTACCCACAGATACATCAAGAGTGAACAAGATGCTTTTAAAAGACAAGAAGGACTCAGAAGTTTCATTTTAAAATGTTTTCCTTCCAACTGACATCTGAAACTGTTAGAAATCTCAGAACCCCTAAAATAAGTTATCCGTCTGTTTATCATTTATGCCATAATGGAGAAAAAAATCAGCACAATGGGTAGAATGAAAAAAAAACAAAAGTGTATAGACTGAAAAATATACTTGAATTTACTCATGATAAATCCATGATTCATGATTCTTGTATTTAAAATATCATAGTCAGTAAATCAGGAATCAGAAGAACACTGATGTGATCAATAAACTGTCTTCATGGGAGAGGGAGAATTGCTTTTTGCTATAACAGTTGAATGAACAACCCCCATGCCTGCCAGTGGACAAGCAGTTCAAATACCCATTACCCATGTTAGTATGTTCCAAGTTTAATATGCCTGCTAAGAAGTCTGGCACTTCCAAAAAAGTAATTTTCACTTTGCATTTCTCCTTTCATTTGAGTTTCTTTACTTCTAATGATACACCTCCTCATGATTGTCAGATTTTCTGAGTATGAGAGTGTTATGGAAGAGGATTTACTGTGAATTTTGGCAGGTGAAGAAGATAACAAGCAAAACTGTGGTCCCTACCTTCTTCAGACCAGAATGGAGAGAATTAGGGGTCCTGAGGATCCACAGTCATACTTAAATAGTATTATGATAGATAATATAAAAATCTGAAGCTGACCCAGCATTTGTGCATGATAGAAAAAGAGATGAAGAATAGTGACCTCAGCTTGAAAAAAAAACATTTGGTGACCTGTTTGTGGTTTGGAGGGGGCAAGATTTGGGGTTGGGGGAGGGATATAGGGAGAACACCTCTGACAATCCTCAGGTGATGGCCATATGCATATTTTGGGTTTTTCCTGGATATTCTGCACAGAATTCTTAAAACTCAGGAAGCAGTGACTAACTTTGCTGGGATATTCAGCATCTCTCTTCTCACCTCCAGGATACAGCTCCCTTGAAACAATCCACATGTTCCTCCTTCAGCTGTTAGGGACTTACTAACTTCTCTCTGTACTCTCCGCTGCTCTCCTTATGAGTCAAAGCCACAGCAGTTATTTCTGTTCCTGATTTTCTAACCACAGAGGATTTTATACTTCATAAAGTCTCCATTAACGATCAGCAAGCAGAAAAGGAAATAAAAGCTAAATGTGAAGAAAACCTTATTTATTGAGACTGTTAGAGAAGCCAATAGTTGCTCTCTCAGCTCTAAGGGAATGCTTCCAGGCACCTGAGCTGTGACAAAGATGCTGAAGAAGAGGGTGAAAGGACAGCAAAGAGAACAGGGAAGGATTCAGCAGGAGCAGAAAGCAGCTGTGGCCAAGAGCCCAGCTGTAGGCAGGCAGCCTCCAGGTTGCTTCTGAGGATGCCACCCTAACTGTGCAGGTGTCATTTCAACACCGGTATTTTTTGTTCATTAGTTTCATTCACAGTTTGGCATTTGAGCATCTTCTACCTCATATTGATTCAGCATACAAATTGCGGCTTCCCAGACCCACAAAACTGCCCAAGTGACCTCCCTGTTGGAAAGGGGCTGTGAGGGCAATGAAGCACTGGCCTGATCCATCATGAACACAAGAATGCATATTCCACTATTCTCAGATCAAAGCTGTTACTGCATGCTTATTTCATGCAGTACAGACCATTTCCCATTTGTTCCAGCAGAGCCCTTGCTTTCCTGCCATTTTATTGTTGGCAACAGGTGGGGAGAGCATGGGTTTTGCACGTTTGCAATTCTGTTGGTTTGTTACATTTCAATATCTGCTGAAACACCAGAATTTGACATATAGAAACACCAGAGGACAGCAGTGACATAAGCAAGCACAAGAACACAACTCTTTTATCACAAGAACACTCCATGATGTGTTTTTCCTTGAGCAATATGCCAGTTTTTGATGCATCATTCTTTTCCTTTCCTGATCTCTTCCTCCACTCCCCAGTTCTCACCTTTTCTTCCACTTCCCTTCTCTCACCCCCTCACCAAGAACTGACAGGGCACATATATGACACCATAATCCCGCAGTGTTATGTATTATTATTGCTTACTTATGCTGTGTACTATATATAGCAAAGAACACAGCTAAATTTGTACTGTAATAACTTATTAACTGGTTGTCACATAAGTGGGACTTCTCATTTTTGAACAATGAGTCACTTTTATTTAGTCATTACTGAAAAGAAAGTCAAAATTAACCTGGAGCACCAGATTCAAATCTAATTAATGTCTGGAAGTGTTACAAAACATGCACGATATTTAACTATTTAGCAAGTTAGAAAGAAAAAGAAAACATTCTACATTAGCCCTCTTCTGAGCTGATGCTACATCTGCCGCTGTCAATTTTCCAAGATACGTTATTGTTTAATCAAGCTTTTAGTAGTGTTTTTGATCCTTATCCTACTCTTTGTTAAGCCTGTACAAACACCATGTTTTTCAGGGGGTTCCTTGTGTATATAAGTATTTCTGTGCTTTGTAATGCTTGCTTTTCAACAGAATATAACAGCTTACCTTTGCCCACCAGCTTGAGAGCATGAAGTATGTGTTAACGTTTTCCTCACCAAACTGTTCTGCCACATAGAGCCCTAAAGATCCATACTTGTCATATATGTTTCTCTTGGACAGATCAGTCAGTGTTGCATGAGCATTGTTGATCTCTTTAAATTTTTCTGCAGCCTCTGGATTGTCAGGATTCTTGTCAGGATGGTATTTCAGAGCCAGTTTTCTTCAACATTAAAAAAAAAAAAAGAGTAACAAGGAAAATAAACATCAGTAGTGTGCACATATATGTGTATGTATACAGATACATATAAAACATTACAAAATACTTTAGCAGAAACATAATTTTTCTGAACAGTATGTTCAGCCAGGACGTTCTTATTTCCAGCTCTAATGCACACAAAGCATTCAGTGGAAGGAAAGTGACACAAAGTGACTGAAAATTAAAGTTTTTGTGAAAGATATGTTCTGGTTACACTGAGCATGAACATTGTGCCTTGATACCTAGTGAGCTACCAAGTTAAGGAAGAAAGTGATACATGCTGAAAGCACAGATTTTAGCCTGATAATAAATCACAAACATTTGTTGCATTATGTTTGCCTTATTTTTAGCATCGTTTAGCAGGTTTCAACAAAGATAACAATTTTGTAAAGGTTGTTTAAAAACATGTTTGTCCCACCAAAATGATCTTTATAGTAAAGGAAATTCAGTATTTGATTGCCTATAGTAGCTATATTAAAATTTTGTAAACAGTGTCTGTGTTTGCAGAAGCCTAGACAGTGATGATGAAAAACAAATTTAGGAGTTGCAAGAGAAAGGAAGCATATTTCTGAAGTACAAGATGGAAAAGCATAGTGAGTTAGCCCCAATTTCCAATGCCTGTCTTTGAGTCTAATTCACCACTGCCACACTTAATGCAGTCCTTAATGCAGTGGAAGCTGATTGTCGACCGTTTGGGGCTGTTTATGCTGGCGGAAAGCCTTTGCTGGGACAGGGCTCAGTACTGTCTCTTTTCTCTGACTGTACTCATTGCTATGGCATCTGAGTACAGATACAGCTCGAAAGCAACAATGTGGGACTGTTGGCTCACAGACAGCACTGGGGAATTGCAGATTTGGAGAAGAAAGAGTTTGCTTCCAACCACGTTGGAGCAGTGTGAGCTCACATGTACCTGCAGAACAAGCATAGACATAAGTGTATCTTTTTGAAAATCTCCACTCCCTTTGAAGAAGTGGCAATAAAATTTTCCGAGGACATTTATTTAATGACTAGTGCTGACCTCTAGTGGCATCAAAAGTGATTTAGTAGTGTGTTCAATTTTGTGATCCTCACCTAAGTCAAGCTATGTTGTATTTTGTAAATGTTCTCTCTGAGTGTTTCAGTAGCTAGTCATGACTGTTATGCTAAAATAAGTAAGTAAGTAAACAAATAAATAAATTGTGATGTAAAGGCAGTGTGCCCACAGTTGCTTTAACAAATTTATCCTCAAAATGGGGTACTGCTTGACTTTCTACTGAAGTCCCAGTACAGGTTATTCTCCCAGTAAAACGTAAGTGCTTTGCTCATGATGACAGTTCCTGTCTTGGAAACATTCTGCCAATATCAAGACTGATATGAGCCTGGGAATAGCCTCTGCCAACCATCTCTTCAGTTCTGTACACTGAACTCAAATCATCTTCTCACAGATCATAGCTAACTCCTTAAACGTGTCTATAATAGCATCAATGGGTTCATGTTCAGTCATATTTAATATACTGTATATATGGCACCTTTAACATAACAAAAGATGAAATAGGAGAACTGGAAAAACAAGCTAATTCTGGCATGACTAATGACACAATGTGCCATCCAAGTATTTAAGTAGCTTATGCACTCTATTTCTTTTCTTAACTGAAAACAAAACCTAGCAATTAGAATGAAAAATGGGAGAGGCATTACTTTCAAAACTCATGCTTGGCTTGAGGCATCAGGCAATCAATCTCTGGCCTTTCTTTTCCCACAACTAACAGACCCAAAGACCTCTTCTGCTCTCTTCACTTCCGCCAAAATCCCATAAGAATTTGAACACAATGTCATTTCAAAGAGGTGAAAAAAGTATTAGTTGCATGCTCACTTTAGCTTAGCATTATTTTACAATGCAAACAGCATTGCTTACAACATAGTACTGTTAATAAAATACGAGATATATTCTTTGGTTTTGGGAAAACTCACTAAAAATATTGTGCTAACAAAACAACTCCCTGCACACCAAGATGTCATATACTAATTGATAATGATTTAGTAGTGGGACAGAGATCTATATAGTGCTAGTGTAATTCATATGAGTGAGAGAAAGGAATCCATTAGGTTCAGCCCAAGAAACAGCAAAAGTAAGGACAAGAACTACATTACATGGTGGCCTTCTATGATGGGGTTACAGCATTGGTGGATAAGGGAAGAGAAAGTGACATCATCTACCTGGACTTGTGCAAAGCATTTGACGCTGTCCCGCATGACATCCTTGTCTCCAAGTTGGAGAGACATGGATTTGATGGATGGACTACAGTGGATAAGGAATTGGCTGGATGGTTGCACTCAAAGAGTTGTGGTCAATGGCTTGATGTCCAGGTGGAGACCAGTGGTGACTGGTATTCCTCAGGGGTTGGTATTGGGACCAGTACTATTTAACATCCTTGTCGGCAACATGGATGACGGGATTGAGTGTACCCTCAGCAAATTTGCAGATGACACAAAGCTGAGTGGTGCGGCTGACATGCTGGAGGGAAGGAATGCCATCCAAATGGACCTTGACAGGCTTGAGAGGTGGGCCTGGGCGAACAACATGTGGTTCAACAAGGCCAAGTGCAAGGTCCTACATGTGGGTTAGGGCAATCCCAAACATGAATACAGGCTGGGCAACGAGTGGATAAAAAGCAGCCCTGAGGAGAAGGACGTTGATTGTACTGGTGGATTAAAAGCTTGACATGAGCTGGCTTGAAACCCAGAAAGCCAACCATAACCTGGGCTACATCAAAAGAAGCGTATCTAGCAGGTCGAGGGATGTGATTCTCCCTCTTTGCTCTCATGAGACCCCACCTTCAGTACTGAGTTCAGCTCTGGGGCCTGCAACATACGAAAGACATGGACCTATTAGAGTGGGTCCAGAGGAGGGCCACGAAGATGATCAGAGGGCTGGAACATCTCTCCTATGAAGAAAGGCTGAGAAAATTGGGGTTATTTAGCCTAGAGAAGAGAAGGCTCCAGGGAGACCTTATAGCAGCCTTCCAGTACCTGAAGGCGGACTACAAGAAAGCAGGAGAGGGACTCCTATCAGGGATTACAGTGACAGAATAAGGGGTAATGTTTTTAAAGTGAAAGAGGGTAGGTTTAGATTAGATGTTAAGAGGAAATTCTTCATTCAGAGGGTGGTAAGGCACTGGAACAGGTTGCCCAGAGAAGTTTTGTTTGCCCCATCCCTGGAAGTGTTCAAAGTCAGGTTGGATGGGGCTTTGGGCAACCTGATCTAGTGATCTAGTGGGAGGTATCCCTGCCCGTGGCAGTGGGGTTGGGACTAGATGATCTTTAATGTCCCTTCAAACCCCAAACACTCTATGATTCTATGACATAACATAAGGTGTTAGCTATAGAGAAGCTTTCCTGGGAGTCTCTGGGAAGTGAAATGTCTAGCTATGTGACAATGGTTGTTCATTATGAATACAGAAAGGGGAAGAAGCCAAAAAGGGAGAGAAAAATGAACATAGGAGTTCCTTGGCTCCTTCCTATACCAAACACAAAGCTTTATGTCCATTCAGATTTTTCTTATGATGATTATTATGCCCTCTTCTTCCACACTGACCACTGTAGCCCTTTACAGGGGCAAGCAATGTGACACTTTTGGGAGAGATAAGTGAAAAAACGGAAAGAAAAAAATGTACCACAAGATGGCTGGGGCATTCAGGGAAAGGAATTCAGAGGAACACGCTCAGCACTTCTGTTAGTGCTAGGCTTAGAGTGCAACCTGAGATCCGGCCCAAATTGAGCAACATGGATGAGTCTGGTGAGAGTACATCTTCCTGGAGGGAGCGGTATTTGGAGGCAGGAAACTGTGCAGTATAAACTCTACTACAGAGAACTGATACTCCAGCCATTCCATCAATAGCTCCAATAGCTGTGGTTGTGTTCTTCATGATTTGATCAAGTGAGGGTTTGCTAGAGGTGTGGAGGTGTTGGAGGGGAGCGTGTCTG
>VXAA01000335.1:228228-271134 GCA_013399115.1 Anseranas semipalmata | reverse complement strand
ATCCTCCTGCAGAGCCTTCCTACCCTCGAGCAGATCGACACACGCACCTAACTTGGTGTCGTCTGCAAACTTACTGAGGGTGCACTTGATCCCCTCGTCCAGATCATTGATAAACATATTGAAGAGAACTGGCCCCAGTACTGAGCCCTGGGGGACTTCCCTGGGCTTCTGGAAAGAAAGCTAATAACAGGTAACTGTAAAGAGCTTTCATGCATAAATTGAAGATATCACTTTTATCAGTATTTCATTGTGATATTTTAAACTGTGGCATTGTGTACCTCTGAAAATACTTCAAATTCTTTTAACTCTCTTTTAAAACTTCTTCAAGGTTCATAAGTGGCAGTAGAGATGGAACAGCTCGAATCTGGCGTTTTGAGCAAGCAGAATGGAGGAGTATTTTGTTGGATATGTCCGATCGATTGCCAGGGTAGGTGGAGTGTTGCCTTGTTTTAATCTGTTGTGTGAAGTCAGAAAGTTTGAGGAACTTATCAAGCACAATTACAAACTAGAACAAACCTTAACAATACTATGATCAGGTGGTGTTGTCTTTGGAACGCGTGTTTCACCCTCCAGTGACGTAATAGCTTGTTAAATTATTGTCTATGCTTGCATAAAAAATACACATTCAAATGTACAAAATGAGTACACTAGAAATCTTCATTTCTAGAATTCTCACTTACGTTGATATTCCTACCCTGAGTTTCTTCAGCTTTTTGGAGTTAGACTTCTAGGAATTTCGGCTTTCCTATAACCGTGTCTGCTGATGTTCTCTGAGCTGATTTCCAAGGGAAAATATTAATTGTGTATGTTTACATAGCTGCCCAGAGTTAGAAAAAATAAAGAAAATGGTATTTCTGACCATCAAAGTGTTTGCTTAAGTATTAGTTCTGTGAAAGCTTCATTCTTCCCTTAGTATTGATTGATTCTTTTTTTCTCTGAGCTATTCTCCTTTAAATATATACGTGTGTGTAAAAACACAAATTATTCAAACCCAGGAAAGTACAGATCTGTTGTATAGTTCATCATTCCAAAAAGAATAAAGTTTATGGACAAAAGCATCAACACAACTTTAATTACTAATGTCCTTTCTCTTGTCTGGTTGTGAACACTGAAAAATAGGTTATTTTTCTCTAGCTTGAGATTGAGATGGGCTAATTAAAAATATCTCATTACCTGTATAACTCTTTAAAATAGTGACACATGTTCAGAAGAAGACAAATTTATGAAGCCTAAAGTAACCATGATAGCTTGGAACCAAAATGATAACTATGTTGTTACGGCTGTAAATAATCATCTGCTCAAAGTTTGGAATTCCTCTACAGGGCAATTGCTTCATGATTTGGTGGTATGTAATTTTACTTGCTTTTTTCAAGTAGATGGTCTTTCTATACTTAGAGTGGCATGTGCATGCTGAGTTCATCATTAGGTCTGATTTGTCTTGGAAGCTGTATATGAACGGTAAGGCAAGTGCAGTATTTCTTGGTTTCTTGGATTTTTTTAACCAAAACTAACTGCTCCCTCCTGCTTTTAACAAGCCTTCCCTAGGTGCTGTGTTGAACTTGCCTCTCCAGTAAAAGAAGTAAAAAGCAAACAAACAAAGAAAACCCTTGCCTGTTTTTAGTAGTTCACATTAATTTGGCAGAAGCTCCATATTCCTGGAGTTCTTGTTTGAATCTACAAAACTTAAATTTTGAGTGACGATACGTTTCTGGCTGCCTGGAGTTTTGCCCTGCTTTCTATGTGCTAATGTAATCGTAGAGGTAGCAATCCAGATCTATATGCTGTGAAATTTCTAAAAGTCCATATATTTTTGGAGGCAGCTTGTAGGGATCTCACTTTCAAAAAGTCTGTGTGAGGAGAGGATGGTACAGTGCTTTAGGCTCTACTGTAAATATCCTGTTGATTTGGATTTATGTCCTCTTGTTTGCATGTGACTTGCAATTTTGAATTTTAGGGGCATGCGGATGAAGTATTTGTCTTGGAGACCCATCCTTTTGATTCCAGGATAATGCTGTCTGCAGGTCATGATGGCAACATCTTTATATGGGACATTACAAAAGGCACAAAAACAAAGCATTATTTAAACATGGTAAGACATTTTTTTTTTAACTCCACTTTTTCTCAGCACACAGCAGTGTGTTCAGGTACTAGTTACAGAATTGTCATCAACAGGCACACCTGCTGTACCTTTTCAAAAACAAACAAACCAAAGGAAACACCAGCGAAAATTCAGTTCGGTTTGTCTCTAGAACTTTAGCTTTGAATTTCTTGGCTACTGTAACTATAGGTGCTGTGTAACCAAAGGCCAGTTTTAAGAGTTCGGTGTGGCAGAAAAGGGGGCAGGGATTGCCTCCATTGTCTGCTTCCAGCTGCCCGCTTCCATTTTCTGCCTTGAATCAGGTGCCTCTCACTGGCCCCTTTAGTAAGCTGAGTCAGTTCCCTAGGCTTCTAGATGAGTATTCCCCACTTTCTTGTACGGCCGCTTTCCTCTAGGGCTTCTGAGCTGAGACAGATCAGGGTGGTCTGATAAGCCTCTGAGACATGGAGGATGAATTGTGAGAATTTGTAGTTGTGTGTGAAGAATGTGAGGTATGGGGGAGCAAAGCAAGACACCGCTTTCATCATAGTCAAGGTCTCAGCTGTTCTGAGCTTACCTTTTCTTCAGTACTTCTGAATCTCGGAGTGCTGCAAATAGTTAACACCACGACTTTTCCACTCCTTGTTACTAGAGACCTAGAGAGCTTTTGGCACCTCATTCACAGCAACTGTTGTTAATTGTGATGAGGTAGGTGCCAGTGAGAAGACTGAAAGGGTCCTTTTTTAGACCAGCATTTCAGGAGTCGTATAGACAAGTATTTGTATTCTCATAATGTTCTAAAAATGATAATATTATTATAATAAACTTCAGTGCTTTTGGCAAGCTCCTATGATACTCACTTTTATTTAACAGCTTTACGATTAACACTTCTAAGGTTATGGTCTCTAAGGCTTCAGTATGATCCAGTGTTCATGTTAATTTTTTTAATCTTTTTTTGCTGGTTACAGTGAATAGGGAAGGGATGTTTTTCTTTAGCTTTAAGATTCCCTGTGCTTTTCTTTAAAGTGGTTTAACAGTATATATTAGCTACAGTTTACTCTTAAGCAGTATGCTAACACCTAAAAAGCCTTAAAAAGTTTTTCATTTTTTTTAACAGTAGGTTTCCATACCCTTTAGTGCATCTTTTAAAATTGTATGATTCAGAACTTAAATTAATATGTCCAGGAAATGAAATAAACTGAAGTGACAGAGCATTATTTGTGCTTTAATGGAGGTATATGAGAGGTGCTTGACTGCTTTTGATAGAATAATTAATTTTTGATGCTGAATTACTGTTTGCTCAAAAATTTGATAAAATCGTCTTGAGTTTCTTTCCTTCAATCTAGATTGAAGGCCAAGGACACGGTGCTGTTTTTGACTGTAAATTTTCACCAGATGGGCAACATTTTGCATGTACAGATTCTCATGGGCATCTGTTGATATTTGGTTTTGGCTGTAGCAGGCCTTATGAAAAGGTAAGTTCAGCTTTTTATTAGAACAGTTTAGTTAAGCTTCTAACTGAAATTAGATTCGTTGTGGTGTTTCAGAGGAATGAACACATGTAAAAAAGTTTTGTATGTGTAGTGGGTCTAAATATAGCAGGTTCCTTGATGTCTGTGAGTTCTCTTATACATACGGTCCTGGCACAGCAGAAACAACCAGCGTAATAAAATTCCCCTGAGGAGTAGCTAGTAGAACTTTTCTGGAATACATACTTATCTTCCAGCCAGCTAATTTACATGTTAATCGTTTGAGGCCATATTACTTTTATTTCTAATTTCTCAAAATAGGTTGATGTTTGAAGACTGGAACGTATGACAGAGTTTATTGCGCTGATACCAAATGAACAAAAAGCAGAATGTTTCTATGTTAAGAATAATTTGCTGTTTTACTTTCATGAATAGACCTTGGCAGTTCTTTAGACCTTTTGTTATTCAAACCCAAGTTCACTGTAGCAGTTTGTTTAAAAATAAGCAAAAGTAAATAGGCAGCCAACACTGCTGACTTTGAAACGCTAGAAAAATGTATATAGGATTAAATGCTTTGCCTTTTTGAATGTATCAACATGTGTTTCTGTTTTCTTGAAATAGCTCTCAAAAATGCAGTTCTGGCCTATGCTTTTCTTCACTTGCCCCTCAGTTTTTTAAAAGTTGCAATGGTAATTCCATGTTTGTAATTTTTAAGATTTTTTTCTTGCTCTACATTCCTAGCTGAAATTGCAACTTACTCAGTTCGTCTTGCTCATCATTGCTGGGAGCAAAGATTCTGACTATGATCTAATACTTGTGTAACTGTTTTCCTTCAGCTGCATGGACTTAACAGACTGTTTCAGTTGCAGAAAACTTTTCTGGTGGGCGTTGCATGATTAAGAAAGAGCTTTACTTGGAGAACTTACGTTAAACTTGAGATGGTGATTTCCTTCCATGGAAACCAAGGAAACTTTCTTAATTTGTGGAAAAAATGAGAATGGGATGTAAAATATTTTGAATTTGGAGTGTAGAACAGTACTGCTGTTTTAAGTTACCTCAGTTTGTTGTTTTCTAAAAGCATTTTTGTTGCTTGCAAAGGCATTCTCAAAAATGAGAGTACTGCAGCACACATACAGGTTATAGTAGTGATGCGTAACTTTTCTCATTGGGAACTTACCCTTTCTTTTACCTTTTAAGGTGGTTTTAGATATTTTAATTAATGTCACTTGTTCTTTTACGTCCTCTAGCATACCTCCTTTTTTTCTTTCAAATTGACAACATAAAATCTTCATTTCTTTCTAGATTCCTGATCAGATGTTCTTCCACACTGACTATCGGCCACTTATTCGAGACTCTAACAATTATGTCCTAGATGAGCAGACTCAACAGGCTCCTCATCTCATGCCCCCTCCCTTCTTAGTAGATGTGGATGGAAACCCTCATCCAACAAAATATCAAAGACTGGTGCCAGGAAGAGAGAATTGTGCAGACGAACATTTGATTCCTCAACTTGGATATGTAGCAACAAGTAAGAATGTTCTTGCTAAAGACATACACCCAGAATTTATCCGTGCTGTAGTAATTCTGAATGGGAACAGAGTAGATACGACATAGGTGATATAAAACCCCATTGTTTTCTTGCATGCTTACAACTATCACTTGTATTTGTGTTCACTAAGGATGCTGAACAGTCCCACAGTGAATACTATTTTAAACAAGCAAAAAAAATTTAGCGGCTCAAGTGGATGTCTTTTTTTTTCTTTTTTTTTGCTGGAACTGACATGCATAAACTGTTTGAGTTTTAGGCTCCAGAAATGTCTCATTTGGAATAAGTAACTTGAATCATTTCCAGAGTTGTTCTTGTTGTGTTTAGTTGCAGAACAAGTCTCACTGTGATGTGAACAAAGATTAAATCACTTGCTATCATCAGTCAGTTAACCCATTCATTTTGTCATTCTATTACACTTGAAAGGTGATGGGGAAGTGGTTGAACAAGTTATAGGCCAACAGACGGTTGATCAGGATGAACAAGGCTTGGAGCCCAGCATTCTTGATGGCATGATTAGACAATTACAACTACAACAAGATCAAAGAATGGGAGCAGATCAAGAATCTGCCTCAAGTGGTCCACCAAATGGAGAAGGAACACCTAGAAGAGGTTAGTACTTGCTGATACATTCTTAGCAACTTGTTTTATCTCCATTTTTATTACACTGTGTGAAATGGATTGGAAATCCACTGGGGTTTCCTGCACGGGTAAATGAGATGATTATCCCCCTGTATTTAGTGTTGGTGTGGCTTCACCTTGAATATTGTGTGCAGTTCTGGGCTCCACAACATAAAAAGGATGTTAAGATACTTGAATGTGTCCAGAGGAAGGCAACAAACCTGGTAAAAGGGACGGAGGCACGTCCTATGAGGAGAGGCAGAGGACATCTGGGTTGTCCAGCCTGGAGAAGAGGAGGCTGAGAGGCGACCTCGCTGCTCTCTGCAGCTTCCTGAGGAAGGGAAGGGCAGAGAGAGGCGCCGGTCTCTGCTCCCAGGTCACAGATGACAGGATGTGTGGGAACGGCGTGAAGCTGCACCAGGGGAGGCTCAGGCTGGATATTAGGAAACATTTCTTTACCATGAGGGTGGTCAGACACTGGAACAGGCTGCCTGGAGAGGTGGTGGATGCCCCGTGCCTGTCAGTGTTCAGGAGGCGTTTGGGCAGTGCCCTCAGTAACGTGCTTTAACTTTGGGTCAGCCCTGAGGTGGTCAGGCAATTGGGCTAGATGGTCTTTGTAGGTCCCCTCCAGCTGAACTATTCTGTTCCATTTCCAATGGATTCTAACTTGGGTATTGTTTTGCAGACTAATGTTCCCTTAACATAGTGATATCTGGTTAAGATTTTTTCTTCTCTGAAACACTGTTATTCCAGTGATTAAATTGCAAAACAAAGCCTTTCACTGTTCCTTTTAAAGAGTGTTAATTGTATTTATTGTGGAGTGCTGTGTTTTTAGCAATGTGTAAAGTACACAGATGACATTTACAGGAGCTACATTGGTTCTCCTCTAAAGTTTTCAGAATAAGTATTTTACCATTATTCAAACTGGGGTCCCTTCTTTGCAGGTTTAACTGGGAACTCTTATGATCTGTATCCACAAAGTTTTAGTTACGTACAGTCAACTCCAGGGAAAGTGCTTTTTTGAACTTCACTAGCCTCACAGCTGCCCCAAATGGTTCAGACAAACACCTGGCACATTATACTTGCTTTTGCTGTATTAAAGTAGTAGTAGAAACAACCATTTAAAAAGCATATGTGTTCACTGTATGTTCTACAAGACAGATAACTTCCTGAACATGATCCTTAGGCTCATAATCATGGAGATAAAAATATGTAAAGTGTTAGGTTTTTATCTATAGTAAGAGCAAACAATGTTCCCATTCTGTGTAGTCTGGAAGAAATGTTTTTGTTTGTGTATTTTAGCTTTTAGAAGACCAAGTTTAGACATCCAGTCTCCTCCCAATATTGGTCTGCGCCGTAGTGGGCAAGTTGAAGGTGTGCGTCAGATGCATCAAAATGCTCCCCGAAGCCAGATGGCTACTGAGCGAGACCTTCAGGCTTGGAGACGAAGAGTTGTCGTACCAGAAATACCGCCAAGCTTACTCAGGTCTGTAGACAGCTGACTAAGTTGCAGATATGACTAGAGAGAATGCATCATACTGTTACTTCTATATCTAGTGCTATTACCTGAACTAATATAGGTGTGGTGTGACTTGAAGTAATTCAATGGATAGCTGTGCTTAAAGCTCTCAGTTGTAAAGTCCATTTAAAAAAAAAAAAGAATGAAAACTAGTTTATTAAAGAATGATTCTCCCATATTTCAATATTTTGAGTCATCTGAAAAGACAGATTCCAAGATTCTTGCTTTTTCCAGAAGAAAGAGGTGTAGGTTAAATTCATAAACGTGGAAGAGTTTGGAGAGGTTGTGCTTTTGTGAGACTCTGGGAGGGCAATGTGTTATGACCAGAAGCAACATGGAACACTTGATATACTAAAGCCAAGAGGTGTATTGTGAACTTCAGAAAAGCAAAGGTTCTTCCATGCAGAATAAGTTAGCTTGCTTCCAAAAGTATTATCAGTATCCATCTGTGAAAAGGAGAAATAATACTGATAAGTAAACTTTTTTTTATGATACAGCCATATGTGCTTCCACATCTCTGAAGAAGTTTTTAAAAAGCTTTCCCAGTGTTGAATACTTGGAGGTAGAATGATTATGAAGGGAAGAATGTAGATTAAAAATGGAATTGAAGAAGTTTATTATATTCTGGTATTTATGAGGAAGACTTTTTTAATATCGAACTTCTTTACCTGGAAGTGAGAGGACTTCTGTTAGTTGTAGGCATTTGAACAATAGTAAATATCTGGAATTAATGTAATGGAATTAGGTGCTAGGGCTAAATGATCTTTTACATAGAGATCTTTACATACATTTACATAGAGATTTACATACATTTTTAAGAGAATGTATCATGTAAGTCAGTATTGTTAAAAGAAATAAAGAATTAGATTTTCACAACTTCCTTGTAGGAAGCAGGAAGAATATCGAATTGCAAAAGGAGAAGAAGAGAGAGATCTTTACGTGGCAGAGAAGAAAAGGAAGTCATTCCAGTCATTGGAAAAGGTATGCAGCAGCTTCTAGGAAAACAGGCATTCTGCATGGGATTAGGACAAACCATGCTTTTAAAAAATGAAAGCAGACATTTCTGAAGATATGGTCTTCAAAGGTTCCTGCTCATTCAGCTTCCACTTTTTGCAGGACAAGGTTTGCTTCATTTCAGTGAATACCTAGATTTCTTTTTTGTTTATTTGTTTTTCTGTTTGTTTGTTTTCTTTTTCTTTCAGTCTTGTCTCCTTCTGTCTAAAGTGTTTGGTAGAATTTGTAAAGACAGGGTTGGTTTCAGACCATTTTGGTTTTACTGCAGCTAAGAGTTCAAAGACAATTGTGCAG
Source organism: Anseranas semipalmata (assembly GCA_013399115.1). Lineage (NCBI taxonomy): Eukaryota > Metazoa > Chordata > Aves > Anseriformes > Anseranatidae > Anseranas > Anseranas semipalmata. The sequence continues at coordinate 262,594 of VXAA01000335.1, read as the reverse complement.
GTCCATGCTAAAGCACTGATGTGCGATGGAAAGTGTTTGAAGAAGAATTGATGAAGAAATATGTTTGAAGAAGAATTATAGGCTCTGTTTTGATTCTCTCTGCACTTTTACTTTGGATGGCAATGTTTTGTGTATGGTTAATTTTTATCAGAGTTGCCCTACTTTGAGCATATTTTTTATTTTCTACTTTTTGGAAGAGATCAATAAGAAGGAAAAATTGGTTAAGGCTGTGGCCTGATTCACTGTGCCTTGCAGTACAGAACAACTTGATGAACAACTCGGTGCAAGAACTGTGCTGCATGATTCCCTTAGTTGGGAGGAGTTGAGGGTTTCTGGTCTTGATTCTGTAAATATATTTGTCAGGTGATGTGAATTGACCTGTTGGTTGCAGTGGTGTATAAAGAACAATTTCTTAGAACAACTATTAAATCTTAGGGAACTGGGAATTTAAAACTAACGGCTTACGGTAAAATTATTTCTTGTGAAAAGGAATTGTGATTTGATGAGGCTGTGATGCAATGAGGCCATTTTAGTTTTTACATTCATCAGTGCTATTTAGACGCCCTTTGACCCTCATCAAATGTTTGCCAAGTATATATTTTTGTGTAACTTTTTTTTATACTTTCTGCATAGAGTGACTCCGAGTCTTCATTAATACAATCAAAACGCAGACTGCACAGACGGAAATATCCAAATTACCGAACACGGAATAACATTGAACAACTCGATTCTTCTGATGAGGAGAGAGATGACTGTTTAGGTTTGATAGAGCAGGTAAGTTCTATTTTGAATTCTGTATTTGAACTCAAGTTGCTTAATAGGTGAAGTTTCATAAAAATGTACCTTTTCTCTCTTAAAACATACAAGAAAACAAAAAGTCCTCCTATGTTAGGGAAAGAATTTCTTTAAGCATCGTTACTGTTAAAGTAAACTGTAATATTTCTCAATTATTTGTTACCTTAATAGTGATAATCTTTCCTGTCACTTTGGAAATGGCTAAACTGTTGTTGTTGAGAATCTTCTAAATCAAATCCACAGACGAAGGCAAAAACCTGATGTACAGTGCTGAGGTTGGCTTAAACTGAGATTCGGATTTTAGATTTTTTTTTTTTTTGTTGCTTCTCTGAGAAAACCTTCTAAATTTGTGTGCACACCTAAAACTGCAAAGTTTTAAATCTAAAGCATTTTTATGGCCTAGTAATGTAATTATTCTACAGAGTCTGTTTATACTGGCTGAGTCCTGGCTCAGAATTTAAGGGATGAAACACAGCTTTGCTGCGAGTAGCAGGAGGTTTTGACTGTTCTGGTATCAGATGCTGTGAGTGAGTGCTGGGACTGCTGGCATTGCAGTTGTTCTTGCACACAGGAAATACAGTCTCAAACTGGGAAAGGGGGAAGGAGTTGACAAGGTCAGATTTGTTGGACTAGTCTCTTACTTATGGTGAAGAATGGTGAATGAAGTGGGAGATAAGATAATGCTGTAAGAAAGATGATTTCCTTTGGAAAAGGACTCTTCTTATGGCCTCTTAATAAAGAATTCCTGTGTGTTTAAAAAATAAAAAACAAAAAAATAAATTTAACTTTTCATTTAATTTATTTTGCAAAGGGGGTAGAAGGAGAGTTGACAGGAGACTTCTGGCACCTGGCAAATTCTAAGCACTTAAACTGCAAATAAGTGAGCTACATGCACTGTCCTGTAAATACTACATATACTTAAATATATTTGAAGTGATGTTAGAGCTTCTGACATCCAGTCTTCTGTGCTTTTAGTTTTAGCTTCCTAGTTTGTAACATCATAATTATACAAGCTTCTTATCGCAGACAAACTATAGAAATCAATTTGTGTGAAATTTCTTACATTAAGAAAATAATATCTGTAAAAAAAAAAAAAAAAAAACTGATTATATGAAAATGAGCTTTGGTAAGTGCAGGGAAAAAGGGTTGTTTTTTGATGTCTGACTGTATTTCTTTTTAAATTCAGGAAGCTGAAGAAAGTGAGGGCTCTGGCTCATCTGATGAAGAAGAAGAGTGGAGAACTGACAAGAAAAGCAACTCTAATAGCTCTAGGTAAAAGCAAACAAATTCCAGCTTTTACTGTCACAAATTTCACTTGAATTTTGGCAAGTTAAAGTTGTATGGAGGTGCTAGTGTGGTTCATATGTAATAATACTTCGTATGTTACAATACTGCAGTGTCATGTTGTGTCATTATTTAGTGTTCTGTTTCACCAAAACATTTCTGTCTTTTAATGTAGTTTCTAATCCTTCCACTTGTTGGATTTTTTTTGCTAGGTGGCAAGGAAAAAGATGATGATCTAAAATGTTTTCAATACTGTGTTTTGTTCTTTTTTTTAGAAGAGCGCAGCAACATTCAGTTGCTTGCTCTTAAGAAAATGGTTGGTTGAAAATAATCATCAAAATTAATTTTTTTTTTGTTTAAGGTTATAATTTTATTTAGAATTGAAGTTACAGATACATATCTAAATATTCTTTCTTAGAACTGTCTAGTAGTAGAACCAAATGCTGATAAACACAAGCAAATGTAAACCTGTGAGATTTGTGTAACCGCCTTTAAAGAATTCAAGTAACTCTTGGCTTTAATGTTTCTTTAGGGATGGATCTTAACAAGTCCCCAAAATTGTCAGCACACAACTTTCTTGAATAAAATTGCTAACATTAGAATTCACCGGACGACATTTCTTTGGAAAACATGCTTTAAATTACTGTTTTCCCAGAAAATTAAGGAAAATAATCAAGTAATTGTTTGAACTTTAAAGAAAAAAAAAAAGTAATTTGATAATTCTTTTGATATTGCTTTCCACAATAAATCTCTACTGGCAGATATTTATCGAAGATAATTTAGCATTCTCAAATGTTGACAACTCAATTCTCTGTTTGTATTCTCCCTGATCCCGTCCTCCATGGTCAGTGATTCTTCAAGCCGGTACTCTGACTGGATCGCTGATGCAGGGATTAACCTGCAGCCTCCTGTACGGACTTCTCGACGGAAAGCTATCAGATACTGCAGTACTTCAGAAGATGAAGTGTCAGCAGAGAAATCATCTCCTCCAAAAAGAAGAAGAAGAAAAAGGAGAAAAAAGCCCAGACCAAAAAAGCAGGAGGAGGTATACAATTGATTTCTTCTACTAACTTTTTAATAGCTTTTTCTGTTAGGTTTTAGACCTCTTCACTGAAAATTCTTGAAGTAATGGCTATTGCCATTGGACAAGGATATTGTTATCACTACATAGTGTGCTTTTGATTAATTTGACAACATTCCAAATCCAAGATACCTACTGAATTATATGGATGAATCTGCACTCCAAGTGAAACCCTTTTTGCTTTTAAAATAAAAACGGTTCAGAAAGATGCTGGTATCAAAGGAGAAGACATGATTATTAAGTAACTGTACACAATAGTAGACTAAAATCATGTAAAATAGTCTGGTTTTAATTAGCGTATCTTTTGAGAAACTTAGGGGATATAGGCACTGTATTTACAACGGCCATTTCTGCTTAGGTTGAATTTTTTCATTTTTGTAAATTACAATAATTTTTTTTAAGTTAAGTTTTTAAGTTAATTATCCTTTTTTTAAGTTACAGTAATTATTTTTGGTCATTTTCTCTCCATCCTCTCACTTTCTTCCAAATATTTCTCTAAATTATTTGGAACAGTTTTAATGTGGATTTTACTGAATAAGTACTTGGTTTATTTAGTTATGCTACCAGTTCCAATATTAGGCTAATGCTGCTTCAAAAGAATTTGGTTATATCTCTATTGTAAGATGCTCTGGGTGAGTGGGAGTAACTTACCTGCCTCCAGAATGGAATGAATTGAAGATGTATGTTGTTAAGTATATAAGTGTACATAATTGTAAAGTTATTTGGGGGGAGAAAGCCAAGGCCTTTTAAATGACTCTGTAATCTCTCTCATAATTTTCCATCTTCAGATAGTTTCTTGTAGCTTGATAAGATTGTTACTGGGCACTGAGAATGTCATCTAAATTATAAGGCTTTGATTCTCTTGAGAGCTGCAAAATAGTTATCCTGCTCACTCAAATCTTCAAATAGGACCAAAATACTTAGTGTGAGTACTACACATACAGTTACAATTTGAGTAAAGCCTTGAAGGAATTTAGCTAAAAGGTTTTGGAAATGTACATTAGTCTGTCATAACTTAAGCTTTTGTCTACCAAATTGTTGTTTTGATGTCCTGTCAGCAATATGTCTGTTATGTCTAATTTTGCTGTCTATTAAATGTGAAGGCTAATGCTCCAACACAACCAGTAAACTCAGAACTGTCATATGATTGGCATCCTCCAGTTTGGATAACAGACACAGCTCTTCGAAGATCTCCATTTGTCCCTCAGATGGGCGATGAGGTAAGAATATTAAAATCTCCTTCAAATGCTTATGCTACTTACATATTATTATAGTTACTAAATATAGGGCAACATTTACTTTTTTCTTTTTTAAGGTAATATATTTTCGACAAGGACACGAAGCTTACATCGAAGCAGTTAGAAGAAATAACATTTATGAACTGAATCCACACAAGGAGCCTTGGAGAAAAGTAGTCCTTAGGGTAGGTCTGCGTTGAAGATGCTGTGGATTTAGTACTAGTAGTCCGTGAATAAAAAGTGTTGTGTTATGTTTGTTTTAGAATATTAATTTCTGAGGTTATGCCATTTCCCATAATGTTTTCATATGAAAGCAAGAGGGAAAATTGTCTTCAGTTATCAGAATAGCTTCAGAGTTACCTATGGGAAGCCTGAATGTAAATAGCTGTCCTAATATTGCTGAATCTGACAGGCTGTCTTCTACTGAAATCTCAAAAATGGTTCCAATATTTTTGTCATTTTGGATGCGGGCACAATTCATGTGTTTGGTTAACTGCCCTTAAATTAATTGTTCTGTGTATAGTCCAGAAGATAATACTTTCTGAAATTGTTCATTCTTGCCTGTAGGATCAGGAGTTGGTAAAAATTGTTGGAATTAGATACGAGGTTGGTCCTCCCACGTTGTGTTGCCTCAAGCTTGCCTTTATAGATCATGCTACTGGAAAACATACAGACAAATCATTCTCCATCAAGTATGTGCATCTTTACTTTCCTGAAAAGTATTCAAAAATATATTTCTTTAAGCTCTTCCTAAAGCCCCAAGGTACACACATGAAAGCAATTTTTTTTTTACCTAGATACCATGATATGCCAGATGTTATTGACTTCCTTATACTACGTCAGTTCTATGATGAAGCGCGGCAAAGGAACTGGCAAGCTTGTAAGTCTGTTGATTTCAAAATTGTTTTGTCAAATATTTAGAAAAAAATTCTCCTTGGCTAAATACTGGATATGCTAGATGCTGTTTGCTTGTGATTTCAAAGGGCTCTCTGTTAGGTAAGGTTCCTCTGCCTGTTTGAAATTTGAAACTACTAGTGGCTGTGCTAAGCATTTTGGACGGGTTACCACAGTTCTAAGGTGCAGTCTTCAAAACATAAAATGAGATTCTAGTGTTGTCTTTTCTTGCTTTGTAGTTAAGTAGCAAACAGATTTAGCACTTAGTCTATTATGCCAAAAAATATTATCTCATCTTTTATTGAATATCAGTATTTTTAGAACTTTAAACTGAAATACACTGATGGGAGATGTTTTAATTACAAACAGCAGAAGCATAGTTAAATAATTCTAGTTAGTAAAATACATGATCGGGCTTTTTTTGTTGTTGTTCTAGCTGACAGGTTCCGATCCATTATTGACGATGCGTGGTGGTTTGGAACAGTGTTGGGTCAAGAACCGTATCAGCCTCAATATCCAGATAGTCACTTTCAGTGTTACAGTGTTAAGTAAGTATAAAAGGATTTTACACTTCTAATGTTAGTAGTGTGGATTGATTTTAACGTAGCTAGCCTATCGGTATAAGAATGTATAAGTTGTTTAATGATTTTACTGACTGTATTATCACTTCTTAATGGTTTAGTCGCTAATCTAGCACAATGTGAATATGTAATAATTTGAAGCAATTTTTTAAAATGAAGAATAACATGATAAAACAAGCTCTTAAATTCTTTCACGATTGCAAATCACTTTCTCTAACTACTGCTGAATCTCTTCCATGAGGCAAGCAATGCAATTTCCAGTATGTGTAAATTATTATTCTTCATTGATAATTGGTTTTGGATGGGGCATGCAGAATCTTTCCTGTTGTTGTTGGCATCATGATTCTTATGCCTCAAGTTCTTGCACTTCTGTCTTTCACATGTAATGTGAACTATAACACTAAGTCCACAGGGTCAGGTGTAACTGTAATGTGGTTGCACGCTATCGTTTGAGCCTTATGTAAAGGATGTTTCTAAGTGTTGCTCTATCCTCCTGCTTGCCACGTTAATGGGGAGACAGAAATTGAGTCCTTCCACTGCCTAGTGGTATTCGGCTATATTTGCTATTACATAGATTCTGATTGCAGTTTCTCCTGCATTTCCTTTTTGGGTTATATTTAGCAAGATAACTGGCAGGTAAGACAACTCTGTGTTACCTCTGACAACCAAATCCATTTGATCTACTACATTTGTCTACTCGTCAGGAGATAATACTGATTGGGTGAAGGCATGTAGTGTTAAATGCATCGTTCAAAACATGGCAAAGTTGAGTAAATCTGAGGGTATTAGAGTAGGGATAAAAACCTGCTTAAGCAGGAAAGGCCAGAGTATCAGAGTCAAACTGGTAACAAGACAGTTGGATCAAGGCCTGTGCTGAAAAATGACTCCCTGCTAGGACCCAGAAATATACTGGAGCTCAAGGAAAAAAATACAAGCTGACAGTTGCTGTAGCCACAGGCTTGTTTGCAGGTTTCTTTTTCCATCTACCTAGTTGGTTCACTTAAAGTTGCACCCACTTTTTGAGAACTACAAACCTGTTTGTTGTCTTCAGTTTTGTTCCCATTCCTAGTCTGACAGCCAAACAGTTTTTTTTCCAAGCCCTTCTGATTATGGGATTTCTTATGTGTGGGAAGGGACTGTGATGATTAGCTTACTCTGATCTGGCTGAGCAGTTCTATGAAGGTCTACTGCATTCAGCATGGAGACCAGCATCATCTCATACAAAATTTCTGTGCGATGTAACACCGCATTCAGATACCAGAATGAAATATTACTACTAACTCTTATTTCAGAGTACTAAATATTTTATCTGTTACAAGATAGCTCAAACCCTTTGATATGTTGCAGTGGGGAACATGCGGTACACCTCTCACATGTTTCATTATTACAGTTGTTCCTTATAAGTAAGTTCAGATGGCTTTTTTTTTTTTTTTGGCCAGTTCAAAATCACATTTTAGTTATGAAAAAGAGCCTATAGCCAACTTCCCAGACTCCTTTCCTCTGTGAATGCTGAAGGATATTTCAATATTTTCAATGCGCTAGCTTTTAACAGAGGAAGGTCCAGAGCTGCTTTGAAGTTGGCTTAATAATTGAATAGGTAAGGAATGCAGTGTTCTTTAAAGACTCTTTTCAAAAGAGAACTCTTTCAAGATTTTTGCTGATTTTGTCAAGAATGTGACATGGTTCTACCCTGACTCTCAAACAACTTGCCTAAATGTGTATATGAAAATACTGTATGAAAGTGCCTGGAGTGTTTTGCAGGTACAGATAGGTTTTGTAACTTGGCTGGAACCTTGGCTCTTCTTGTAAATATGGTCCTTTATTAAAGAATCTTGTCTACTGAAGACTCTGTATGTGGTTCAGTAACAGTGGCTTCCTAATCTGCATTCATGTGCTTTTTAAATTGGATGCAAAGAGATTTTTAAATTCACTTCATTTTACATCTATTTAAATGGAGGAGAAAAAAAAAACTTAAACAGAAACGGTAACAACTCTTGGAAAAACTACAACAAATTGTCTCTCTTCTTCATGCAGGGTTTGGGTTAAGGTGCTTCCTAAGCTGGTAGAATTTTGCTAATCCAGCAGAGTTTGGGCATCTGCAGTTGTTCACCGCTTCTGAGTCAAAGAGCTTTATTAGAGTGGAAGTGCTTTTTATTTCATACCAAAAACAACCTTTGAAAGACGGCTTCAAAACAGTCAATGGCAAGGGATGTTGGAAACCTCATTGGACGAGATGAAAGGGAGTAACTGACATGTAACTTTTAATTGCTTACTCCTGATTTATTCTTTTTAATAGATCTAAAGTCAGTCTTCTCAGTAACCAGCTCATCACATGTAGGCATCATCTCAAATTATCACCATCACTGTAGTATAGATAATAAATAGACAGAAGTTGTATAACTTGAATGTTTTGTTTTATTGGCCACATAAAAATAGGTATTTATGTAGAAGCAGCTCTCTATTATATAAGTTGTGTTGTCTGGATGAGTGGCGCTTAAGTGGAACTGAATGGGTCTTTCATGTAATATTATGACGTAGTGTATAAATTTATTAATGCCAATAACTTCTGAGGTATTGTGCATTAATTGGAGAGGAGAACTCAATAGACAAGCTTTCAGAAGTCTGTTAGTTCATGAATAATCAAACAGGCTCAATGTAGATGAAGCAAAGTTTTTTTTCTGAATCAATGGACAGTCCAAAGTAATGGAGAGGTTTTCTTACACGAGCGGAGTTTTTAGTTATTAAATATTATGAGCATTATCTAATTTTTATCTAATTTAGGATTATCTAAATTTTCAGTTTCAGTTTGAAATACGTATACAGGAAGTATTAGACTAAGCATCTAAATTAGGTGTATTAAGTCATAAAAAGTAGATGGCATTTAACCAGGCATGTGAAGAACTCTAATTTGAAACTCCTGGCAAAGCTGCAACCTGTGCTACAGTCGGACCGTGTACTAGAGCACAAGCAGATTGTAGCTCCTGCCAACAGAAGAGGCTCTGGAGGGAAAGCGGTGAACTATAGACTGATGTGTTTGACTGCAGCTTCTGGTATATGTATGTAATATACATAATGTATATAATAGAGAATAATTCTATTGAGTGTAAGGTTCTGTGCAGATGTAAGAGAGAGCAAGCATTGCATCTGTACAGGGAAGTTCTGCCTCTCTAGCTCTTCTGCAATTCTGTGACTTTTTTGTAAGCATGTACTTACTGTGGAATAAAGTAGATAGTGTATTTGGGTGTTTGCTTTTTTGTTGTTGTTGTTTGTTTTTTAAAAGAAGCCCTTGACAGGATTTCTCTTCAAGAGATTTTAAAGAAACTAAGATGATGTGGCGTTGGAGCAAGTACTTCTTCTCTGTGTTGAAAACTGGTTAAAGGATAGGGAGAAAAAGAATGGTTCTTAACAACCATATTTCAGGCTGGAGCAATGGCAGTGGGCTCCCCCAGGAATCAGAGCTGGGACCAGCTTTACTCAGTGTCCTTGTAAGCCTGTTGTAGAGCATGCGTAGTGAAATACCCAAGTCTGTGGATACTGTAAGTCATTTCAGGTAGACAAACACCATGCTAAAAGAAAGGACTTCTAGAACGAAAAGAAAACTGGATGACTTGTTAAAAGAAGTTCCACATAATTTTCAGTGCAGGTATGTTAGATGGGACATCTGGGGGAACAGTGGTCTCTTTTTATACTTATGTGACATTTTGCTTGGCAGTAGCTACAGCTGAGGAAGAAAATGTTGACAGAAAAGGCAGTTTCATTGACAGAAACAGGCAGTATTAGCAGACTCATAAAGGTATTAGACAAAAAATAAACAGATACTAAAGGAAATAAGCTGGGATGTATTCACTAGCATGCCTAGAGGAACACAGTGATAGTGCATGTTGGAAGTATGAGTAGAATGGATTTGTACCAGGATCATATGGTCTCTTGCTTTCAAAGACAGAGATTACTGGTGTAGCTGGACCAGTAGGGCACTATGCTGATCCAGTAGGCCACTTCCTATATTTGAATTACTAAAATTCATTGGTAGTTTTGCCGTTGATAAAAGCACATAAAAATCTGCCCAAACGTTCTGTGGTTTGGGGAGATCACAATTATGTTCATACTGTAATAGTTAAATATCAGAGTGAATATGCAGTTACTCTGTTAATATCAACTGTTCGATTTTGTTTCCTGTTACTTAACTTTAGTTTCTGCATTTTATTCTTCTCTTTGTCTTAATGCGATATGCCTTAAATAATGAAACATTGATACACCAAATACCTTAATTCTTCCTTTCTCTGAAAGATTCCACAGACTTGCACAACTACTGTTGTAGTTGGGGAGAAGAGTCTGCTCCCCTTTGTTTTTCTGGTGTCTTCCCCTTGATGTTCTCATTTTTTCCAAGTGTATGGTTTATATTTTTTCTTGCACAGCTTCTTGATACAGGCTTTGTAATACTGATTTTTATATTGGGTAAGTTGTACGAAGCCAAAATCAGGAGTACAATTTTAGTTTGAAATTCATTATGGAGAATATTTCCTTTTTTTGCAGTGTGACAGTTGATCACTAACTGATGCTTTTGTGTATATGCATTCATACAGTATATTTTATTAATGCCTAAAAATACCAGTGATGCAGAATTTATTTATTGGAGGAAATACTTCCAACTCAAGGTAATGTTAACTTGTGTGTTTCTGTTTTTTGTTTGTTTGTTTTAAACTTGGTGAATCAGATGGGACAACGGGGAGGTTGAAAAGCTTAGTCCGTGGGACATGGAACCAATATCTGATAATGGTAGGTAGAAACTCTGTTAATGTGCTTCTCTCTCTTTCCAGATTCTTTGTTAAATGTAGGTAGTGGACCTTAGATGATTCTTACCTTTCTTGCAGCTCTTGCCACTGAATCATTTGAGTACAGTATGCATTATGCATGTCTACTTAACAGGTGGAACTGGTATTGCAATAGTTACCTTTGAAATTTCAAGAACATCAGCAGGGTCTCTGTGTGTGTATAGTTAAGAACATTCGTTAAGATAGTCTCACTTCAGGTTTGGTGAAATATCTTGAATATATCTATAATATTTCTTCCCCTGCAACTTTCCATCTTCCAATGTAGTTTTGAAGGAAATACTTGAAATACAATAAAATCTGCTATTTCTGAAAGTCAAGTTTTGAAAACATCCCAACTTTCAAAAAACTAGTTTGTTGTAATACAGTACAGTACAGGAGGAGGAAAGAATATATATAAAATAATTTCCAGTCAGCAAATTTTTACTGCGTATACTTTAAAAACAGCAGGTTGCAAGGTGTACTTGTCAAACCCAAATTGACTCTAAATGAAGCAGTTGGATTCCTGGTTTGTCTTACTCAATTCAGTCTTCCAGTGCACGTTGATAGGAGCTGGGTGAAGGGAGGAAAGTTTGTGAAATACTGAGAGAGTAGCCATTGAATAAGTTCTCGAAAGGATATTTATTCATTTTCCTAAACACCTTTGCGAAGAGTTAGCTTGTTTCCCAAATGCCAGAAAGGCTTACACTATTTCTTTCTTAAATACTATTATGTTGCACACATGTGGATGTTCTCAGTAGCCACCTGACTGTCCGGTGTTTGAAGTGTGAGCTGGCTGCTTCAGTTGTATCTTGTGATGACAAATGCTGCAAAACCATCTGAAATCAAAATACAAAATTAAAATCTTTATACGTTCTAGTTTATATAAGACAAGCAGTCAGCAGGATTGTGTTCTTTTTTTTCCCCACAGATTTAATTGAAACACTCCATTTTATCATCACCAACATCTGCCTCCTTCAAACATACAGCTCCATTTTCTTGTCATTCATCATGATCTGGTTAATGCTTCCCATACATATTACTTATAGACAATCATATGATTATTAGCCTTACACGTAAACTGATCAGAATATTTATATATATATATTTTGGTAACAGGACAAATAGCATCAGTTTCTTCTGAATATTCTATACTATGGTTAAAGTTGCTTTTTATAGGAGAGCATTAATGATGATTTCTTCCTCCTGTGGATTGAACAATAAGATGTAGTGTTCCTAACCACTTAAGTTTGAGATCATAAAGGAACTAGAATTCTTGAAATTGCTACACTGGCAATGTAATTATAGAGACATCCTACAGACACTTATTTAAATCTGGGTCGTATTATGTATGTACATTGTCATGTACTGGCTATATCAGAGGCAAATTACAACTTCTTTCTTTGATTTAGTAGGGAAATAAGGCTCTTAAAGAAAGGTTTATGCTTTTCTGGAAAGTGATATTATATTAGTAATATAGTAGAAAATGGGTTACACCCCTTCTCCTTTGCTTTTGTTCTGTCTTGAACTGAATGACTTACAAATCAAATTGAAATTGCATCTTATATTTGCCACTCTTCTCTCAAAATGTTTCTTTATTCAGTTTACTAAGCTAGACGTGTGGGAGAAGAGCAACACTGAAGTTGGATTGACTAGCAGGTCACAACTTTAATTTATTACCTTTTTTATCCTGCAGGCATAAATTCTGTCTCATGATTATTGAGATACAGTATGAGATGTCCAACTCGTGTCTTGTCAGGCGCAACACTGTCAAGACCAGGAAAAATACGCATATGAAAGTTCAGTTTTCAGCAGCCTGCTTACTAAACTGTTACTGGTGCGGACTGGCTGTTGTCTGTCCTACGTATCTGCACTGTAACCCTTCTTCTGAGGGTTCAGCTCTCTGTGACCCATTTACTCCTGCAGATGGGATCATACGGTCATGCTATGTATATAACATGCTACGAATTATGACAAGTCTTCTGTCGTATGTACCAGGGTGCTGCAAAAAAACACAAAGCAGTGATCTTCCCGTGCTTCTCGAGGAGGGCAGAGATTTGTTTTAGTCTGTCATTCTCCTTTAGATGTTACTCCTGCAGGAGAATGTCCCTCTTGAGCGCTTATGCAGTGGAGTACCACGTACGATGTAGAGTTCTTCTTGATACGAGTGTAAGTGTAGAAGAATTACTCGATGCTTTCTATTAGTGTTGTCTTCAGGAAGTTTGCCTGCAGAATTGTTTCAGCTCAAAGATGAGTTAGAAGGAATACAAGTGAGTCACCTCTGTCTCTTCAGCTTTTCCTAGTGACTTTTTGTTACTTATCCATTTGTTTTTTGAAGAGCTACTTCATCTTTAGTATTGTTTAAGTGGATAACAAATGTTTTTACAGCTCTGTCAATGCAGTAATGAACAAAGAACTAGAAAAGACTCGGGATTATCAATACCTGTTCAGCCAACGGAAAAAACAGTCCTTTTCATAAATTTAGAAGATCCCCACTAAATTTGTTTAGTTGTTTTATGTTTTGTTTTTGATTTTTTTGTCTCTACAACAGTTGTAGCTGAAATGTGTTTCGGAGTTTGTATATAAATATTTGTCGATTACAGTAGTCATAATGCTAGCAAGTACCCTATCATCTTCCTTGCTTTCATTTTTAATGGACAGACTCTCAGATGCTAATGGAAGCTCCTACTGTTAGTTTCTAGCTGTAAGCCTGTATGCTTTATCCTGCTGAATTTAATGGGCTATTCCATTTGTCCTAATCAGTACAAAGATGTACTGAAGAATTTACCCACTGTGTCTGATCAGGAACCTTCATGATCTTGTTCCTTTTCAAGTGCTCAAATGAAATGAGGATCTTAGCTTTTCAAAAATAAAGTGCAGAAACTGAGACTGAAGATGTACTAAAAACAATCTGTGGAATTGAGAGCAAAGATACCCAGAGGTGAAATCTGTCTGCTCAGTCATTCTGCATTAGCTGGATTGCGTTAGTCTTTGGAAGCGTGACTTTCCATGGAACCATCCATCACAGCTTTACGTGTCTGCTAGTTCTTTTTGCTTTGAAATTCAATTAATCTGCCATATGCAAAACACATATTTTTTAAAAATGCCCTAAAGGTCACAGTTGTTATACCAGGAAGGACATCAGAAAGTATATTGCCTATCTTGCACATGTTTAATGGTTGAGGGCACAAATGGACTCGTTAAACTAAGTTATGATCCTGTGAAGTCTGGGGCATGCATTTAAAACCAAAATGTGTAATTCATTCTTCTGAATTGAAGTCTTCTTTTCAGCCTAGTGATTAAATCAAGAGAGTAAAAAGTTTTCAGGAAATTCAGAATTGTTGTTGTATGTATTTTATGTATTTCTTTTTCCCCATGCTATTAGCATCAAACTTCACTTAAGGCAAGATACTTTTTCTCGGTTATGCTTGATAAAAACTCATATGATCATGAATATTTAACAGTTTACCTTGTTTCCTGTTCTCACTACTCACGCTTTGTCCCGTTTGCTATCACTCTTCAGTTGATCAGCCTGAAGAATTAGGAGCTAGTGTTTCCGTGACTTTTGAAGAAATGGAGAAGCTGCTATACAAACCCCAAGAAGGGGAGTGGGGGATGCGATCTCGTGATGAAGCATGTGAACGGATTATCAGTGGTATTGATCAGCTTCTGACTCTGGGTGAGCATGTCCTCTAAGCCTTGGGTAGTTTTCTCTTAGCATTAAATTTATAAACAGGTTTCTGGAATATACGTGGCATCCTTTAAAAATGTCCTATAGTAAAGTACTGTAAATGTTCACACGTTTTTATGTGCAGTTCTCTCACTGTCTGTACTCAGATTTTTATGTTTTTGTACATCATTGGTTTTATCGAGAATAATTGTACGTAGCAATTGAATGCGTGGCTCAATTTTCATGTGCATACAAGCCTCAAAATAATTTAATGAATCTTGCTGTTTTTTAACAGACATTTCAGCAGCTTTTGCTGGTCCAGTTGACCTGTGTACGTATCCCAAGTACTGTACGGTGATTGCTTATCCTACAGACCTGAACACTATTCGAACAAGACTGGCTAACCGATTTTACAGGTTAGTACTAACAGTAGAAACAAGGGAGGATGTGGCCTTACGTTTGTACATTGTGAGAAGATCTAAACTTTTTGTTCCTTTTTAATAAACATTCTGAAAACCAATAGTCCAGTACCTGAATTCAGCATTACTATTATTCTGTAGCAACATTAATATTTGGTTTTGTTAAATTTCTTAGTTCTGAAGGAAATTGATTTCAGCCCATATTGATACTGTTTTCAGAGTTACAATAAACATTGACATTTTCTTTGAGAAATTTGCTATTTGAAATTAGTAAATACTTATTTTGTTGTTGTTGTTGTTGTTTTTTTTTTTTTTTTTTTTTAAGACCAGCACTGAAGTAACTTCATTCAGGTTTGAAGTGCTGTAGTTTAGTTTGAACTTGAAGAGGGTTAAGTTCTTAGGCACTTATTACTTGCAGAAATGAGTCTAAATGCAGAGGTGAAATGTTAGATATTACCACCAACATTTTATTTTATAAAAACTTAAGGTAGAGAAAGAGGCAGGGGGGGTATTAAGTGTAGAGTTGATAAAGTTCTGATTTGTTGGATGTGTGGCATATCCATAGCTCTAATAGAAATTTAAGGATGTTCATCATCTGGACTTGCATTCACAAGGACTGTAAATAAAATTAAGAGATCTTGATAGTTGTTTTCCTCCTCAGTGAGACTGAAATAATGTCTTGTGAGATGATTTGAAGTTATGTAGATGAAGAGCTGCAAACTTGGGATATTACAGCTTCAAAATTATAAGGAATTGGAAATAAAATGATAGAAAAGAAGCTATGTAATTGTGCTAGCTCACTTCTATAATGTTAGTTTGTAGCAGTTTCTACAAATCTGTCTTCTTACAGAGGACTCTGATTTATGACTGGTCAGTTGGTCTCAAAGGAGAGTATTTGAGGGAAGACAGAAAAGAACATCATTGCTGAGGTGTATTTGAAAATGTATTTAGACCAGGCTTCTTCTCGCTCTTTTTTCATTGCTTGGGTCTTGAATTTATTTAAGAAATATTAATATACTACACAATTTGTGTTCCATTTGACAGGACTCTTCCACAAGCAACTGCTGTTAAGTGTTTCCAGTATCACTGTTATAATTTACAGTGGTGGTTAAATACTACTTTTATTTTTCTCTCCATTTTGAATAGGGTCAAATGTAAGCTTTATAAAATGCATGGATTTTTAAAGAATCCAGGGAATTCACAATCCTCAGTAGTTACATTACTTCAATGATATTTCGTAATTCAGTGGTACCAAATTCCAGTGCTTACTAGGCTAGTTGTATTAACAGAATTTTAAGAATGAAACCAAAGCCTTTTAGAATTTTGCAAACTTTCTGAAGATGAATTATCAATAATGAGGTGGAAATGAATTAACAAAGATGCGCATTGTTGATTTGCTTCCTTTTGAATTGTGTGTGCTTGTTTATACGTGTATGCGAACACACTCAGTTTTCCACATGAATGAAAAGATTGAGGCTAGTTTAATGAGATTTCAGTTAAAACAAAGGACATATAGCCTAGTCTGATGCAGACAGATAATTATTAAGAGGATAACTTTTACAGTTTTTCAGCTTAGTATTAAAGGTTTTTTAATTTTAATGTTTTTTAATTTTAAGGAGAATCTCTGCATTGGTTTGGGAAGTAAGATACATTGAAAGCAACGCCAGGACCTTCAATGAACCTGGGAGTGCTATTGCTAGAGCTGCAAAAAAGATCACTACGCAGCTCTTAAAATTTATCAAGTGAGTGCCTTTTTAATCTAAGTAATGCTTGTGCTCTTAAACTGGGGGGGGGAGCATAAACATCTTAAGATCCCTTTGTTGAGAATCCTGCTGCTTTTGATTTCTTACTCTTTGTCCATGCACTGCAGGACAGTTGCATAATTCTTTTTGAGTATTATCTTAACTGGGAAAATACTTAAATGTTCAGCATAGAGACATTTTGACTTTTTTCTTAGTAGCATTCACTGGTATTTATAGTATGAAGATGTCAGTTGACTTGAAAGGAGGTCAATCTGTAAAGTAAGCTTGTATAGAAGTTCCTGTTGCAGCGTGCCTGACTTCGGTCCAGTTGAGAGGTTTATTTTGAAAGAAGTTAGTTTAGGCAGTCTCAGTACAATAAATCAGTCTTGACTACCACTTTCAAATCCCTAATGCTAATTTCAACCTCCTTCCCTCACTACTTCTGAAATGCATACTATAGCAGTTTCCCAGATTTAACATTACTTTGGATATATTATAATCACTTTGTGAGTTGGTATTTCAGTTAATTCTTTGTTACCGTCTTCCAGTTTGTATGTAGCTTTTGGTTGTGGCTGTGCTTAATTTAGGAAATGATAGATATGTTTTTGCTATTCCAGTAACAGAGATTTAATTGCATTACAGTGATCAAGACTGTACAAACATTTTTGAACTATGTAGCACAACAGATGACGAACAAGATTGTCTTGATGCTGATGATCTGGTAAGCTTTTCTTGTGAATAATTGCAATAATGTATTAACAGCAGTAAGAAAATACCACCCACCTTCAGGTATTTATAGTAAAATTGTTTTTTTTTTGTTTTTTTTTTTAATAGAGATCCTTGTATGTGTTTATCTATTTACATAGCTAATATAAAGATTTAATATATTAGGAATGTGAGGAATGATAGGCTTTAATGAAAACATTTTAAGTTGTCAATACTTGTTCAGAAGTATAACAAACATGCGTTTTCTACTTGGGACTGTGCGCCATCAGATAGAACAATTCTTCAGTGCTTTGTGAGTGGTGTATTTCTGAAGCATATTAATATGCAGTAATGTAATACAGATATTTCAAGAGTGTATGAATAGCTATCTGTCATTGTATTTTTAATTATTTGCATCCTTGGTTATTTCTAAGGCTAAAATTGTCATGGAATGGTAAATGCTAGAAGTTGACAAGTTGTTATGACTATTGCAGTGGTGCTTTGCAATAGCAAACACTGCAGCTTCTTTGTATACCCAACTGATGCAAATCACGCATCAGTTTTGCATGCCTCATTTGGGAATTTAATGAAATGTATTTATCTTAAATCTGAGTGAGGTAGCATTCACTTTTGAACAACAGTACATGTTGTCTGCAATATTGTATGTTTATTAACAGTGTACCCAAAACTGCCCAATCTGATGTCTTCAACACGTTTTCATTTGTAATTCAGCAGCAGCAAGATTTTGAAAAATTGCAAAGTGACTGCTCTCCCTTGCAGATTAATATTTAGGGCAGAAATTACATTGAGCCGTCTCACTACTTCAGCATCATCTTAGTACTCCCACATTGTAATGTTCTTTTTATCAGAAGTAACTTGATCACAAAGATTTGTCTTAAACTTTGTCTTAAAAAACAAGTAAAATTCAGAAAGTTTTATGACTTCTATTATTTGTTAATTTAATTACTGATGTCACTGAGGCTCAATGAGAATTCAGAAGAGAATTGGCAGTTTCTCATGGTGGCTTTTCCTTTGTATTAAGGACAAGAGTTGGACTGACAAGTCTTCAGTGGTGGGACATCTTTAAGATCTTACTTTCCAAGTCTCTCAAATGCTGCTGTATTATTTGATATGCTTGTGTTCTGTCTCATTGAGAGAAATTAGAATAAAAGCCTGTTTTAGCTGCAGTATAAAATCTAATGATACTTTGAGCACACATTACCTATTTTTTCATAAGTAATTTTAAGATAATTAATGTTATTTCGTGCAGGATGATGAAAAATGTCGTCCGAGAACGTCATATAGAAGAAGAAAAGTGAGTTGGCTAATCTTTACCATGTATACCCAATTCAGGTCTGGCAGGAAAATTGGTTAGCAGACTGTATTGAAACTTGTAATGCTTTGTTTTGTAACAGTTACAGATGGAACAGATTTTTTTTTTGATGGTAAAAAGGAACTAAATTCTCTGCCTAAATAGTTTATTGTTGTTGTAATGCTTCTGTACTTGTTCTGTATAGTAGTTGAGGAGAATCTTTCTTACAAATTAGATATCAATACTATTCAGTGTAACAGCTTTCAATTATCTGGATGATACTGAAGTACAAGCATTATTCAGCTGAGATGCTGAGAAAAAATTATTTTGAGCAATGGATATTATTCAGATCTCTTTAATTTGGGAGAAATCAGGAAGTATCTTTCTGTGTGCTTTATTTACTATTTAAAAAAAACTTGAAAAAAGAGAAGTTGTATGATTTGTCAGTTATTAATAAACATTAGGAAAAAATCTGCTAGCTGTAGAGTTGCAAAGTTCAGTTACAAAACAACATATTTGGAAGTACATTTTTCTAATACAGAAATAATTCCAGATTATTAGGTTTAGTTTTTCAGGCTGTATTTCAGTAATGTTTTTTTCTGACTACTTTTTTCAAGGGACGAGGGAAAAGAGGAAAAAGCGTGAAAACTGGCTATGATGAAAACTGTTGGAAAAAACAGTGTATGGAACTTGTGAATTTAATTTTCCAGTGTGAAGATTCTGAACCTTTTAGGCAGCCAGTTGATTTGGATCAATATCCTGTAAGTTGTTCGTATAATATTTATATCTTACAAGGTTGATTTGCTTCTTTCTTTTAGCATTTGGTATCATAAGAAGATCTCCACGTTTCTCTTGGAGCTATTTGTTCTCTTTATGGTTTTAGTTCCCAACCTTTGATGTTTGACTGCATCAAGATAAGATCCATCCAAGTATTAACACAGAGCACAAAGCAGTTGTAGAGCAGTGGTATGATGTCTACAAATATCTTGATACCTTAAATGAGAATGGGTTCTTTGTTTTGCCATTAATTGTAAATTCTGACCATAAAATTAAAATAAATGAACGGATCACAGGCAAACGTGAACTCCTTATTTGTAGTCCCATGATGTTCTTGTTTTCCCATACTCACTGCTGACGTTATTACTTTCTCTACTGTTCAGCTCACTGTATGTTTTTAGGAGTCTGTTCCCACTTTGAAGCTTCACATCTAGGCAGAATATAGGTCTTGGTTCGTACATACCTCTGAAGTATGGATTCTGTCCAATCTGTTCTACATGTTCTCTTAAAATGGATGTCAGAACATCTTTATGGTCTAATGGTTCCTCTTCCATATCAATAAAATATTTTGTTGCTGAAGGCCTTCTGCAGCCTTATCATGTACTGTCTTCAGCAACTTACCTAATGTCAGAAATAATTTCTCTCTTCTGTAAAATTTGCCATTCTTTGCTACAGTAGTGGTTTAAATGTTTTTTTTTCATGCTTCTAACAAGCATGAAATTGTTTTCCTGTGGGCTTCACATCTTGAGTTTTGGTCTCTCATCAGGTTTTAAAAATACCTTGGGGTTCTCTAAAACTCATTTACAGGGGAGAAAAACAGAGGTGTGGAGTGTTTTTGTGCTTTTTTTATTATTATTATTCTTTCTTAAACCAGATTAGTTTCTCATTGTAAAATGCATCAGTGAAAGGATTACATGAAGATTTACATGAAGAGATCTCGTTTCCTTTTTAGATTAACAATAAAAAGGTTGACTTGCAGGTTACTGTTACTGGGTAGTTGTTACTGAGGTAAATCAGGAGAAATGAAACTGGAAAACTGTACGTGCAAGCACATGACATTGCATCAAATCACGATCTTTAATAAATACTGAAGGTAACCTGGAAAAGAGCAAGATTTTATAGGGGGTAATGTAGTGGAGACTTTAAATCAAGTAGTCTACAACAGCTTGGCTGTCTGCTGTGGTAGGTGCTTGTGTCTTGAGCTGATGGTTAAGATAATTTGAGGGCTTCTTAAATTCTAGAAGTAAAATTCAAAAGTGTTGTTTTCCCTCTAACTTCTTGAATTACTTTTTCATATGTTTTTTGTAGGATTACAGACATATTATAGACACTCCAATGGACTTTGGTACAGTGAAAGAAACTCTGGAAGCTGGAAATTATGACACTCCAATGGAACTGTGCAAAGATATAAGACTAATATTTAGTAATGCAAAGTCTTATACTCCAAACAAAAAATCAAAGGTAACTGTTAATATTGTTTTTTTTTTTTTTTTTTTCCCTAATGCAGTTGGGTATTATTTTGGAATTAGCTTCCTTATCAGAATTTTGAATAAAGTTTCTGGTTGGATAGATAATGATGAGAAACGCAACAAAAATATTAAATATGTTTGTTCGTGCTTTTTTTTTATCCAGTGCTACAATGCATCATGTGCCAGACTTTTTCTATCTATTTTCTGTACATTTTTTAATTTTAGAAATGTTGGTCTTGGATGAAAGGTTCTGTTACTAATCTAAGCCACTTCCTTGCCCAGATTTATAGTATGACCTTGAGATTGTCAGCACTATTTGAAGAGAAAATAAGAAGAATTGTTTCAGATTTCAAAAATGGTCAGAAACAGAATGAAAAACTACGAAGAAACCAGAGGTATGCTAGAAGATTACATAGTCAAAGCTCAATGCAGCATCCTACCAAAATGCCCAGGTAAGGAAATTATGAAGATGTGGAGATTTATCACAGCTGACTAATGTTTATATTCACTGACGTATTTAGTCTAGGAAGAAGAGAACAATTGTTTTATCGAATGGTTAGCCAACTCCAGTGAGAATTTTTAGAATTGCTTCTCTTGCAGTAGGACAGACATGCTTAAAAAGAGTTCTGTTGTAGCGTAAAACTGCCCATGGAACAGTGGAGGGACTGAGAAATAGGAGTGTTTTTGTTTTGTTTGTTTGTTGTTTTGTTTTAAATGCTTCAGTGAGTAAATCAGTGTTTAATCTGACTGGAATAATGAATGAAACAGATTTACTTGCTGCATATATTAGAATTATTTTACCATGCGCAGAAGAAAGGTAGTCCTATGGAATTTATAGAGATTTTAACTTACTGTAGCATTTTGCTGGTAATTTAATATGCCTCTCCTCTTTTGAAGAAAAACACACTCTTGTCATCACTGCTGGCTGACATGATTAACTCTTATTGTTAATTTGCACATGGGGTGAAGTGAGACAAAATACAAAAACTAAACATGCTAAATTGTTGGAGCCGAGCATATACTTTTCTGGTGCTGTCCAGCCTTTTTTGTCTGACAGTGAAGGCATAAGAATAAGAGTTTTAAGAATGAAATTATGGGAATACGCTTTATTGATGTTTGACTTTCTTCTCTTAAAATTTCAGTGGACTACTTTACATTTCAACTTCTGTTTTGCATAAATGTTGGATTTCACTGTAAGCATATCTGGTGATAAGCTTTAAGCTTTATTGGGAGTATTTCTTGGATTCTCAGTTATTTCCAGAGAAACAGTTTAATGAACATTATAAACATGTACCAGTGTAGGCAGCAATCTTCCTTTAAAAGACCACTTCTCTTCGTGTCTGAAGAACTGTATGTGACTTGTTTATAATTCAGTGGTGCATAGCAGGACTGGGGCTTTGGGAATATTCGGGAGAGTGGATTTTAAACTGTTATTCAGGAAGAGTATATACATCTTGTTTGTCTTTAAAAATATCTGAAAACCTGTGGCTGTAAGCAAGCAACTGACAAAACAGTAGTTCTAAATGTGAAAGTAAGCGACTTTCCAGAGCCTAGTGGCCTCTGAATTGCTTGTGGATAATGCATACTCCTTCTCCATTTCTCATCTAGATCGTTATTATTTTACTGTAGTCAAATAGGATGTCAGGATTGTGTGTAGCACTCTAGCATGCATTTTAAGGAAGAATCAAATCCATGAGTTTCTCTCCAAACATACATTTTATTTTAGACAGTAGACTTTCTCAAAAGGTACACTTTCTTCATGTCTTTGGAACTCGGTTTATTGTGGAATAGTGTTAGTATGCATGGCATGTGCTTTGAGGCTTATGTGCAATTAACAAGAGTGTGAATTCAGCAGAAGTTGGGGCTGTTGTTGCAATATGTTGGTAAACAATAAGAGGACGTAGACCTAGAAGGTATTCAGTGTTACCTTTTTTGGTTTTGAGTAGAGACAGGATGTCTCTGCTTGTGTTACTTTACTAGGACTGTAGACTATTATTTTAATGAAAGTAGTTAATGTTTGTCTTTGTCAAGGTTAAAATTGTCCCATACCATGTTAGCTCACAAACCGAACTATCATTCCATAAATGTAAAATCATATGGTATATGGTTAATTAAGCTTTCAGAGAAAATTATTTTTAAAATACTTAATTGCCAATATTTTTTCGTAGTTTTACAACTTAGATTGCTTTTACTTCTTTCCCCTTTCAGTAGAAATTTGAAGCAGAAACCATTGAAGTCTCAGGCAAAAATTGAATCTGAGCAGGAAGATTCTTTTAGTCAACCTACCTCAAGCAGAGCAGCCTGTGTTGCAAGCCATAAAACAAATGCTAGCAATTACAACCATAGCTCCTCTGGTGAATCCTCTGATTCTGTATGCCTGGCATCCTTTGAAAGGAATGGAAAAGCTAGGTCTACAACACTAACAAATTGTTCTGCATTGTCATCAGGTAAGAAATGGAATCTGTTTCAGACGAGGATTTTCATCTTGGTCTTATCTATGAATTACCTACTAATGTTTCTTTTTCCTTATAATGACCGTAATTGTCAACCATATTCTTAAAATAAAAACGCAAAACTGGTTTAACAATGCAAAAACTTTAGACGAGATTTCTGTGCAGTTTGTATTTTGAGCAATACAGAATTTTGTGTATTTTGACTTTTTAACACTTACTATATTATTGAATATTATAAAAAGTTCTGTGTACTAAAGAATGTTCTGCTAACTAATGCAGTTAGTTTAATTTTATTAATGAAAAAGCCCACTCCTAATCGGAAATTTATTACTAGCATAGTTTACTTAGAGGCAGAGCTGTCTTGGTTGTACGTCTGTTTTGCAGTCAAATGTACTTTTCTACACCGTTGTATGGGGATTCACAACAAAGCTGAATTAAGACTGATGATAAGTTGACCTGCAAGCTGCATGATTACTTGATGTTCTTATCTCTTTTACCAAATACAGTAATAAATTTCTTCATTTCAAGCAGCTGTTCTAGGCAAATGGTTGTGCTGAATGGATGCCTATCATTTGGGAGGAAATAGTGGTGTATTTGATGTAAAACAGAAGTCATTCACCCATGTATGTTACATAAAAGTTAACATCCAAAATTAGCAAATGACAGAAGTTCCCAGAGTCATAAAATCTTTCCTGTCTCTTTTTTTTCCTCCTGCTACACTTCACCTTAGCAAAATTTCAGATCCTTTCAAAGAACAAGGATGCAAGTCCTGGTAAAAGGGATTTGTTAGATGATTCAGTTTTTTTTTTAACATGCTTTTCTCTTAATTCTGCTATTTGGAAACAGCTCTGCTATTTTACTTGAAACTTAAATGCATCCCAAAGAAACTTACCACTGGACACCTTGTAAATGTGGAGTGGTATGTTTTGTAGAACTATCAGTTTCATATGTGCAAGACATTAAGGCATGATAAACAGCGTATTGTAAGATAATACTGTGAGGAAATTTGAACATTTCCTGGATAAGCAAAACATAGCTCTTAACTGAAAGCTAACTGCATGTTTAGAATTCTAATTGAGCATTTACTTTTTTAACAGAAAGTGAAATAGAAGGTTCTTTAGTTTCTTCATCTACATCCTCTTCATCTTCATCCTCTACAAGTAGCTCAGAAGAGAGCAAAGAAAGCTCTGTGGCTCTTGTGTCACCTCCACTACACAATGGTATATGCAGAAGAAAGAACATCAACTGTAGGATAACTAGAAATCGAGCTGCTCAGAGAAAACAAACAGGTAAGATTTGAGTAGTTTTCTTCTGAATGGCCAATAACCCAAGTGTGTGTGTGTTTGAAACTAAATGTAATTAGATTTTTTAATTGTTGTATATGTGATACTGTTTGATAAATAGTAGTTCTGTTGTTCTCAAAATACTACTTTCCGAACTTTTCAGATTTTTTTCAGTGCTTAGAGTAGGAGGGCAGAAGCCAAGAGCCTACTGGGAGGGTATGTCTTGCAACATTTTATACCCTAAAGTAAAAGCAGTAATTCATAAAGCCGTTCCAGTTTTCAGAAGGCTAGAATGAATCCAAAATTTGACACAGCTTAATAATTTGTCTTGCCAGACAACAAACCTGCAACTACTGCTTAGGGGTGTATTTCATTTGTCATGTCTGTGGGTTGAATCTGTTCCAGATGTGACAAGGCTTAAGAAACTGCTGCTATTACGTTTAAGATTTTAATCCCTGCTCTACTTTACAGGAACACTTCTGCAGGAGAATGGGAATACAAGAAAAACTGTCAGGAAAAGGTTATATGGAAGTGATTCCGAAAATACTTCAGTGGTGACATCTGAGTCTCTGAGCAATAGCACTGGTAGACACAGAAAAATTCCACGCAGAAGTGCTACTGTGGCTGCTAATAAGTTGAGGCTAATGAGTGACGTGGAAGAAGAGGTTTCAAGCTCAGAAAGTATTGGTATTGGATGCAAAAACAGAAAACTGCCTCACCGAAATGCCTCAGCTGCAGCCAGGCGAATGTTACTGGAGGGGTCTGAGGATGAAGTAGGTCTGAAGTCTGAAAGTGAAAAAGAAAGGGAAGAGCCGCTTACCAAGAGGAAAATTCTTTCTCTACCTGGTTCATCTACTGCACGAAGAAAATTTGTTAGCGAATCTGAAAATGGAAGTTCAGATTCCGAGATAGACACACGGATGAAACAGAAGACCTGGCAAAGCAATGGCCATAGACAGTTACGTGGGGCAGTCCATTCTGCATCTCCCAAAATGAGAAGTCCCACACGAGACTTTTCAGAGGATGACTCCAAAAGCCATAATTCAGAGGACGGGAGCAGTCAGAAAGCTGACCAGTCAACGTCTGCACATAAGCTTGCAGTGAGCAACTCTGAGGACGAAGCGTATTCTGAATCAGACAGGTGGAATACCAGAAAAATGACTGGTCTGCAGCTTGTTGCTCCTTTAAAAAAAGCAAAAGTCTTGAGTGATTTAGAGGACACAGCAGAATCTGAAACAGAAGACAGAGAGGATAGGACAAGTTTTGTTTCGGAGACCTTGGTGCCGTCTAGAATTGCAGGGCGTTCAAAATCTGGACCTGGTGCCAGCTTCAATGACTCTTCTGATACAGAGTCTGAAACAAATTCCAATAACAGTAATTATTGTGACACTTCTTCAAAAACAAAAAAGAGGAAGAGAAAAGGAAAAACAAAAATCTTCAGAAAAGGTAAAATTTTTTAAAGTTCATGCATCTGATTCTGATACTGACTAGGTGGAGGAAACTGTGTAGGATTAAAATGGGTAATGACTGGGGGGATTTGGACTGTAGAGTGTAGTAGCGTTCCTCATTGTTCTGAAATAAGAACTAGAAATCGGGGAGGGAGACGTGTAAGATAGGATGCTGACAGTGGAACTGGGGGGTTACCAAGCAGAGCACTGAGAGAAAAGTATTACAGATTTATGGTGGCAGTTTGTTGGTATTTACAATTCATGATGGATGCTGGCAGTTCTTGGGCAATTCAGGGAATGCATTTTTCTGTGAAAAAGTTGTCATTAAGTCATGATTGTTTTCATATTTAATCTGCACTTCTTTATCTGTGTAGCAGTATATATTAACCGATGCTGAAACACCTATGTTGAAGTAGTATTACTTTGTGTGTGTTCTGACAGTTAAATTAAGTTCTATCATACATAGTTCAAGGTACCAGAAAGGAATTTGGAATTTGATTTGGAGATTTATTAGATTTTTTTAAGTTTATCTGAATGGTGTTAAGGCTTCTTAAAATGGGCCCTGTACATTCCGTGTCTCAATGTTTTTAGGGGATTGGTTCTCAGTTAGAATTTGAAGACTATCCAGAGGGTGGCATTTGGTCTAATCCTTGCAGACCTGTCACTGAAACAGAACAGGTTATGAAGCTCTAAAAAATCCTTAGAAATTTTAAATGTGGGTGGGTTTTTCATTTGTTTTTTTTTGTTGTTGTTGTTGTTTGTTTGTTTTTTAAGCAAAGTGAAAGATGTTATGGGTATTCTCTGAAGTCAAGTCTTCAAAGAGCACTTAAGTGGTAATAGATGCAGCTGGATTATTAGCTTGTGCTGTATTTAACTTTTCTCAAGTGTGAGTTGTCAATATGCTTTACAGTGAGTAAAGCAAATTTTTCAGGCTTTGAGAGATCTCACGAGTTGCATTTATCCTAAAAAAGAAACTGAACATGTTGTATGCATGGGATTGCATTGTCTGAACTCTCAGACACGCTTTTATATAGTATTTATTTTCAAGATTTCATTACATAGCTTTTGTTCTATTATTATGGTGTGAAGACGAATCTTTCCCAGCTTTCTTCCCTTCCCACCTCCCTCAAACAAAGCAAGGTGCATTGCTTAGCCTTAGTGTGTGGGTTTACAGGAATTTAGTGCCCCACAAATAGTCATCAGAAGGCTTCAAGGGACGTACTGGGCACTTCCTGATGTTCTAACACCAGCAATGTGAAAGGATGCTGGATGGGACCTGAGGAGCAGCAATAAAAGAGCTGCTGAGTTCTGTAGTTGGCTGCTGAACTTTAGATTAATCGGAACTATGTTGCCATTGACACTTCTTTTAGAACTTAAGAAAATTGGATTTAAAAAAAAAAAAAGCTTTCTAGAATTGAAAATCTTACTTGAATTTGCTTCATGTGTCAAAGCACCTCAGTCCAGTACGACTTTTTTTTTTTCCTGAGACTTGTATCCTTACTTTGAGAAGGTTTGAAGAGATTTTCAGTACTGCAAAGAGAGAAGGTATTTCTCTACAAATACTTCATCTGGTGGAAATTTGTATCTTTTGAAGTGGGCGGTTAGTAACATTTCCGTTACCAAATTTGTCCAACAAATCATTTTTAAGGGGAAAACAACCCTGGTTAGTTTAAGAAACAAAAACAAAAAAATCCACACCTTTTTTGTGTAAATGTTCCCCATGAAATATGTAGAAACTTGCCACACTGGGTAGCCAACAGGTAAACTTCATGGTCTCTTTAGCTTGCCCTTTGAGTGTAATGCAGATATCTTAGCTATTTATATCATAGTCATTTAAAGCTTGATGAAAATGTGATTTTTCCTGCTAGTTTTTTACCACTGTGGTTAAATTGTAGTGTCTATAGTATTATACCATTTATGTCCATGGATGTGAAATGTTATTTTGTCTTCCAGCTCTAACTTGGAGCAAAACTCCTCTTACATTTTTTTCTTAAACTTCCTTGATGATTTCTTTTTTCATTAATTCTCAGGTTAGAATGAATTTCCTTTTCCTTTGGATGATGAATGAATATCTTTCTACTTTATCCTTTAGCTTCTTTAGTAATCAATATCATCTACTAGGTAAAACTGCCAATCATAAAAACAAATTCAGCATTATTTCCACTTTGTAATTGGTGCCAAACACTGGCAAGTACGTATTAGCAGTTACACGAACTGCATCTGTTAAATGATCATAGTAAAATTACCAAAGGCTTTTGTAAGAATCAGTGCATAAACAACATACTTTTTACTTTAATATCCACCTTTTTGCATTTATTTATAGAGCAGTCTTTGTACAGAAATGTTTAACTTCTCTGCCATGTATAACCTCCCAAATGGTGAGGTGCACACGCAGTAGAACGTCGATTATTCTTTTGCCTGTTCTTAACGAAGTTCTTAAGGTCGTACCCTTTCAGAACTCTTAAATGAAGAGGCCCCATCTAACGTTAGAAAATTCTTAAAGGTAAGGTAAATATGGGGCAAGAGCAAGTATCACTAGATTGCTACAAGGCCATGAAATATGCTCCTTAAAAGTCAGTAAGGATAAAATACAATAATGAATACTTGCATTATTTGGGTCTCATTGTAGACTAAGAACAGTCATCTGAAAAGAGGGCTCCGTATCCTGTTTACTTGGGGGAAAAAGAAAAAAATAACATTCTGTTTCCAGTATGTGCAGAACCAGGATGGTTAAAGACAGAGCTGAGTTGGAGACCTTTCATGTGAAAGGGGAATATGTCCTTGTCCTGTACAGTGCTCCTGATAAGCAACTTTTGGGCATTTAGTTTTCTTTACTTCGGGAGATGTTCCCCCCATGGTTTTGTTGAACTGTTAGGTGTCCTTCATATGAACTGATAACCAGACTTGGACAACGTCTACAGTAAACCACAGTTATTTTCCATTTCAGTATATCTAATCTTTAATTTGGGATACTATCGCAGGTGGTCACATAACTATACGTTAGCAGATGCCCTCTCTAGCTCATTTTAATCCTCAACAGATAATAGGTGCAAGAGGCACGCTGCACCAAACCAACACGGGCATTCCTCTCTCCTGAAGAGCCTGATAGTTGCTTGTAAATAAGAAGCTAAACATGTTTATACCTGTAAAAGTTATTCCAGAGTGGATTTTAATTCTAGTAGGAAGCTTTAATTAAAAAAAAAAGAGCTTTAGACAAATTTGCTGCCAATCTAAGATTTTGTGTACAATGTATAGATTTAATATTCTCGTAGTGTGTTGCAGAAAGGCTGGACTCCTGTCTTGAGTAGACTGTATTGCTGCTCTGTCCTTCAGTCTTGCATTTGGTCTTAGGAATTAGCTGCTGAAGTTTTGAAAATGGGCATAATCTGTTTGTTATGGTAAAGTTGTTTTGTTTTAAAAGCATGAACCTATAAATATAAGCACGTAAACACCTCTCTATGTGGAAAACTGGCTAAAAGCTTTGTGTGCGCAGTTCTTTTTCTTTTTAAGCTGATTTTCTTGGAATATTTGCAGATGATATCTTTAAGTTTTAAACATTTATTTCTTGAGATATCCAAATGGGATTAAGGTTAGCATTCGACATTAAGGCTGGGCAGTCCTTTGCACCGTTCCTTTCCATATTGCCCTTCTAGAATGAGTGTAGCTCAAAGCAGTTACAGGGGGGTCTTAACCCTAAGGTTGGGTTATGCATTTCCACACTTACTAACTGGTCAAAATGTTTCTTTGAACCAGTAACTTGTGCGCTGTTGTTTGCCACCACCAGTATATTATGACATATCATTATATGTATTTACAATGTTTTCCTGTTTCAGGTATAACTTACCACGTTACTGGCTTGCATCTGCCTGTTCAGGCTTACCTCATAATAACTGCTGTGAGCAGCAGCCCTATCTTATGTATTTGTCTACTTGATAGCATTGGAAGACAGTGTATAATTTAAGCTTTAGCTAATATAATGTAGATGATTTCATGGTGCCCAGGTTTATCCATCTTGTTCAAAAAATCAGTAACAGCTCCAAAGAAATACGAGATTTTCCTCAATTTTGAGGAAAGTGAACTTTGCAAAAGACGCTTCTACTAAAACAGCATTTTCCTTTTCAATCAAATTATGCAAATTTATTTTAAAAACTTTGGTTTAAATTTTTGGCAACACCTATCAGCAATTCTGTTTTATTTAGAAGGTAAAAGTTTAAAGCATTTATTTTGGTAGCATCATTCATGTTATTTACTGACTGAATATTTGTTTTGAAACCCAGTTTAAGAAGCAAGTGCTGTGTTAAAAATAAAAACACTGATTGGAAGATTCACTGTTAGAAGCAATCTTGCAGTTAAAGTCTCTAAGGAACTGAATGTGCTTAATAAACTAGCTGTTTCAAGATTGTCAGTTATTAAAAGGAATTTTTAAATCTTTTATTTTGTAGAATCGGCGTCTGAGGAGACTGGACAAAGTGCAAAAGTGCTCAGGAGCAGGACGTGCATCATTAACTACAAGAAACATACAAAGCTGTCTAATGTGACGGAGAAAAAAAATCCACGCAGGTGTGCCACGTTGGCAGCTAATAAGATTAAGATAATGAGTGATACAAAGGAAGAGTTATCGAGCTCAGAAAGTGTTTACACGGTGAAAAAGAACAGAAGGCAGCTTCATGGCAGTGTATCTGCAGCATCCAGGAAGAAACTGATCAGCAGCTCAGAGGTAGATGTTAGCCTCATGTCTGAAAATGAGAAAGAACAGTGTTCTGGCAGAAAAAAACTGTCTTGCCCTGAATCATCTGCTCCTAAGAGAAAATACATTAGCGAGTCTGAAAACGAAAAAACAGAATCCGAGGTGGAGGTAGAAGTGACTCAGAGGCAGGATGATGGTAGCGACAAGCAGGTGCACAGAACTGTCCGTGCTGCAGCTCTTAAAAATGCATGCAGCTCTTCAGAGGAGAATTCCACAAACCACAAGGTAGAAAATGGGAGAAACTGGAGAACTTCTGGTCAGTCAACTTCAGCCCACAACCATAGTGTGAGCAACTCTGAGGAGGAGGTGGATTCTGAGTTAGCTAAACACGAAACTAAAAATACCAGAGAAGTACCAAATAAAAGATCAAGAGCTCCTTTCAAAAGATCAAAATTATCAAATGACTTGAAAGAAACAGCAGAATCTGAAACAGGGGGGAAGGAAGATGAAAAAAGCTTGGTATCGGAGAACGTGGAAACACCTGAGACTGCAGGAAGCTCAAAAGCCAGTTTCAATTGTTCTTCTGATTCAGACTCTGGAACTGATAACAGCATCTGTAGTGATGCCACAGAAACGAAAAAGAGAAAAAGAAAAACAGACATAATTAGAAAAGAAATTTCCAATTTGCCTAAGACTTCCAGAAGACCCCAGCGAAGGAAACGTTGGAAACCTAGTCAAGAAAATGACTCGGAAGATTTGGATTACACCAAATATAGAAGAGCTAATCGGCGTTCTAAGATAAGAACTCGAAATAGGGGTAGACGGACTGTGAGATACGACGATTGTGACGATGACGACGATGATGACAGAGGTTTAGGTGATGTAGTTTGTGAAACGTAACCTTAAAAGGAAAAGCCAGCCCACTTTTTTTTTTCTGTTTTTTTTTAACGGTAATAGCACTAGAACTCATGATGGATGCTGGCTCTTCCTTGTCCTACATTTCAGGGAATATATTTATATTTTTCTATGAAAAAGTTATGAATGTGATTAGATCATGACTTTCTCCTTTTCATATTTTGACTTGCACTTGCCTGCCCATGTAGCAGCATTTAGCACAGATGCCAAAATGTGCCTCATTATAGGGGCAATTTTTTTTGTTGTTACTGGTATTTTATTACATATAACAAGAGTTTAAAAAAAAAAAAGTTAAAACACTGCACAACAGGTTAATAGCAGTATGTTGAGTATTATTGTTATGGGTGCTGCAATGGAATACTACCTAGGTCATACAACATTCAAGAACAGATTTCAAACATCTCTAATGCTGTATGAAATCATATACAATATTAACAGGCTTATAAATAATAATAATGTACACTATAAAAATCTGGTGGATGCTAGTATTGCATCAAAAACGTAATGAGCAGTCACTAAGGTAACAACATTACAGCTTGTATTAGTACAGATGTTAAATGTTCTGTACATTCATAATTGAAAACATACAACTAGAACCAGTTACCAGTGAAAAAGTATTTGCCAATTCAGAAGGCGTATTGGTGCTGGTGAAGAGAGGGTTTATGCTGACAGGTAGTACTATCATTAATGTGACTTCTATACTGTAAACTTAATATGAAATGCAGGTGAACTCTTGGGCCTAAGGGTTTTTGTGTGTTTTCTTTATAAAATAGAAAAACCAACAAAACACTTGTTCTGTTTTTTTTATGCGTGAAAAGTTTGAGGTGCAGGATCCTTACATTCCAGACTTTTTTGCTATATCTCCGTTGTTCTTCCATATTTAAACTTTTAAGTGCTTTAATGTTAGATTTTTGCATTGATTAAACATACCAGTTTTGATTGTTGCAGTATATCTACCGATTTTTGAAATGTTTGAGGTGGCTGTTGTTGTCAAGAAATAATTATTGCATAGGTGATAGGAGAAAATTTCTCCAGGAAAAAAAAAAATGCGTAAATTCTTGGTTGGCCGCGTATCAACCAAGAGAACGCATTGCACCTCTGAATTCTTTCCTTGCTTTTCCCTGGAGCTGTGCTGGCTGAAGCCCCCAGATCACTGCTTTCAATCCGCCACGAGGTGATCTCTGCTCCTTTCCCACTCCCTGCTGTGGGTTTCCTGCCTCTCCTCTGCTGGTTGAGTTTCTCACGTGGCTGATGGATGCAATTCCCGACCTCCTTGCTCAATAGGAGGTGTGCTAGAGTGTTATGATCTGTCCTAACTCAGCTCGTTTTAACTGAAATTGCAAGTTTGTGAGTTAGTTTTCTAGCAGATCGGACAGGTAATAGCATCTGGAAGGGCTTTGGGGGGAAAAAAAAAGTTAGTACAGCTTCATAATCACACTTTAACAAGTGCTTATACAAATGGCAGTGAAGTAATGGAAGAGGGAGGGCCAAGTGCTGCCTACCAGCGCTTAGTGAGAAGCACTTCTCAAGCAGCAGTGCTGACATTGTGCCAAAAGGTGCATTGACCAGTGCATCATTTTGGATCTAGAATGTCATCTCAGTATAGAGAAGTACTTTTTTTTTTTTTACAACTTCTGTATGAAGTCCAAGAATAACCTTGTTTATATCATTCTTGCCCCAAGCATTTTCTTTATTTAGAGCACAGTCCTTAATATAATAGCAGAATTGCGTAAATTCAAGATACGTGTTTATTTGAATTCTTTTAAGTTGGTTTATAAAATATGAACACAGTTGTGTTTAGTGATGAAACTTGGCTCTTCGAAGTGGCTTTGTGTATCTTACCTCTTAGAAGCATCTTTGTTAAAGAGAATAAGTCAACCGGTGTTTTTATATTATCCATAAATTGAATGCATTGTTTAGCAGCTGCTTATGATTAATGTTCTGTGAAGTATAGCTTCCAGTACAGGGGTAAGAACTGGCATAAGAGCTTTTAAGTGAGCATCAGAGTTTTTATTAGTATTAAGTTTAAACAGCTAAAACGGGGCTGGTAGGTTTGTAGTTATAATTCAGGCTTAGAGTTAAAAAGAAGTTTTTCTTTCTTGCCATGCAGATGCTGTGTTCTCTGTCATGCTGCACGCGTGCACTCCGTGTTCCCGATCCCAGAGCGCCGGGGGCAGGTTCTGGCCTCTGTAGCCGTGCGTCTGAGAGGGGACGGCTAGCGCAGGGACCGTGACACTTTGTTTGATAAGCAAAGCAAACGCTGTTTTGTATTTCCTGTTTTTGTACCCAGACAGATGTTATACTGTACGGGGACTTTTGTTGCTCTTTCACCCTCTGAGAGTTTGGCTTTATTTATGTATTTATTTATTTTTAAACGAGCACGCTTACTCCTAGAAGGACGGGTTGGACGCGGAAGGACCGCTTCTCCTGAGCCCCGCAGACAGCCGCTCTGTCCTCTCCCCGGTGCCTGTAACCATCCCGCGTTATTTATTTGGTCTAGCTGTACTCAGGGAAGTAAAGCGATTTAGTAGACCTGAAAAAGTAGTATCTTTATTTAAGGCCGCCTGATGCGTGATGCATTTCTGTGTTTGTTTTTCCTTGAAGCGGGACCTGAATAGGCCAACAGCGCACGAACAGAGGAGAACGCTAACGGCGCAGGACCAAAGCGTGGGCGAACTCGGTGCTTTGGTGCTAGAGCCGTGCGCTGTAGTGCGGACGCGGGCCCCAGTAAAGCTGCCCGCGCCCCCGTCCCCGCGCTGGTTCCTTGCGGCCGGGGCCGGGAGGGGAGCGGGGGCCGGGGCCGGG
>VXAA01000335.1:112891-227932 GCA_013399115.1 Anseranas semipalmata | reverse complement strand
GGGGCGGCGGCTGCCGCTGCTGCGGGGGGCCCAGGGGCCGGGGGGAGCGGGTTCGTCAGCGCGCCGCGCCCCTGCAGCGCGGTTCTCGTTCCCGCGGGTCGCGGTAAAGCGATCTCGGTACGGAGGGGGAGAGCAGAGCGTGTTGTCTCTTGGGACTCGAGCTGGGACAGAGCCCTTTTTCCTTCGTCTGACTTGCGGTGGGTACACTCTCCCGGGTTGTTCGTGGATTTGGAAAAGTTTCCCTCCAGCAACGGCGGGTTGCTCGGTGCAGTCTGGCGTTCCGAAATTGGGGACCCCCAAAGGTGTAAAACCGTGTGTCAGTAAGGCGGATCACTTGCACTCGTTCTTCAAAATACACGTTAGATAGCCTGGGTTTACGTGGACTTACCTTTATCTCTAACTTGGTACTAACTCAACCAAATTCTTTGGTTAACACGCTTAAAATTGCAAATGTTACCTCACTCACCGTTTTTTTCTGAAGTTCTGGGACGTGCATTAGCTTTTCCTGCTTGAGTATGAGGAGGTCTCCAAGGTTTTGCTGTCCCGATTTTGGAAGTTTTTCATGTCCTTCTCTACAGCCCTTTTCAGTTTAGCTTAACATCCTTGGCAAAGTCTAGCTTAAATACAGACACTTCTGGCTTTAATTCCTCCTTTGCTTTCTTTCTGTAAACACTAATGAACAATGATTCTTTTGCATGTCTTTTTTTTTTTCCTTGATCAGTCCCTTTTTCACAATTTGATTCTTCACTTGTTCATAATGCCCTCTTTTGGGGTGGTTATTTACTCATTAAGCCTGGAGTCTTGAGACAACCTCTCCCCTTCCCGCATGCACATACCATGGTCTTCACCTCCTGAGTAGCTCTTCCTGTGTGGATATAAAGAAGTTTTAAGCTTTCTGTACATTTACATCACAGACATCCTTATCGTAGTAAACCTCATTAATTTGTTTTTTCTTTGTTGAGATATTTCCTTTAAAAGTAGTTAAAGGCGTATTTTAGATCTGTCTTCTGTTTAACAAGAACTAATTGGATCATTTGATTTAGCATGTCTTTTGCCACTAAGTCTTGCACGCTCGTGTGTCGTCTGCTTCCTAGAGACAGTGTAATAGTTCTGCCTTGCTGGCTCAATGTTTTTTTTATTTTTATTTTTAGAAATCTGGTGAATCTGGTATGTCAAGAAGTATTAGAGACTTAATATTTAGTAGCATTTGTTCTTAGTGTATGCTAAAGGAATCAAAGTTGATGGTAGCGATACAGTTCCTAATAGTTTGTTTTTGATGGTAGGGATCTCTACTGGTATCTAGAACTGCTCTTTATCTTTTAAATCTTGATATAATGGGATTACTTCCGTTCTTGATCTTTGCTAGATGCGGTCAACAAATGTATGTCAATAAAAATGTTATTATTACATCTTTTTAATTTGAGGAGGTTGGAAAGAAATACTCTACTTCAGCTACTTATTTGTAGAACAGAGATTTTATTCTCTATAAATTAACAGTAGTGTTCTTTGCAGCTTTCCTGTCCTCTTTCATTCTGGATTCCCTATGTTGGGAAGTAGTTGGAGCTGTGAAACTGTGGAACGAATGGTGTCGGACATCCAATACGACAAATGTCCTCCCAACAGATTCTTTCTGCTTGTTCTATCGACTGATATCAGATCCAACAGTAAGTGACTTATGCATGAATTCCTCTGTGTTTTAGCTTTCCAAAAAAAAGGAGCAACCTCCTTCTGACACCCACCCTGCCCAGCGCAAACCAAGCGTGAAGCGTTGTGGCTGCAGTATCCTGTATTAAACTCACGAAAAGTTTGAAGGTCGTTACGCTCACTAAAGCCACCTGAAGTTCTGGCCTATGAAGTTCAGGACAAGGAAGATACATTACATGGCTGAATGTCTTACTGTCAGTTATGAATGAAAAACTCGTGTTGAAGAAGCCCAAGAATACCGAACAAGTTGTTGGCTGCAGTCCCATCACCTTTACATGTGATCATGAGCTGTTGTTGTGTTCTTTAAACCACTTGCTTACACAACCTGTTGTTTTTTTTCCCTTCAGGTTTTGTTGTGCCAGTGTAGTTGCTACGTTGCTGAGGATCAACAGTTCCAGTGGCTTGAAAAGGTATGACTGGCAAGGCAACTTACTGAGCAGTGAAATCTTAGGACTGGGGGTCTTCACGTTAGTGCATCTGCCTCCTCTCTCTACTCTTCTAAGCATGACAGCATTATAAATAAGTTTCTACTGTGGCTTTCTTTTCTCAAGTACTCAACAAATGAGCAAATTTACTATTTGCAAATCCTGTGATTTTTTTTTTTTCCTAGACGCTGCCAGTTATATCTGCTGTAACTCACTGTGCAGTTATTTCTTTTGGAAAGTTTCAGTGTTGTCTTTTTTCTACTTTCTAAACTTTGTCCTGTTCAGTTTAAGTTCTTCATGATTTGTTTCAACTGCATTTCAGCTTTGGGAGAATCCTTCCGTAAAAAAATAATAACATAACTTAATTTGTGCAGCTGCCAGATAAACTTGTGAAACTCATGGTAGATGGTGGCTTTACTAATGGGTGGGATCTTTTTCTTTCACAAGGTGGAACTCTAAAGGAAGCTGCCTCCAAAGCAGTGTCTATCCCATTTGTTCATATATTGTTTGCTACGTGGGCTGCCCCAGCATCATTCAAGTACACGAATGCTGCTGGTCTTTCGGATCCCCCCAGATACCATCATGTTGATTTTAATAAGATAAAAACGGGGAATTTACAGGCTGTTGATTTTCTGTCTGAATTTGGGTCACATCTTAGCCTCAGGGAAGTACGGCTTATTTTGTATTGCTGTTTGTCTGCTGTACTGATCTGCAGTACTGAATCTGTACCGATCTGAAGAACAAGCAGTGATTCTAAAGCCATTGTGTTACGCGGAAGTTGTGCAAGTCTGTGGCTGAGATCCAAAGCAGCGTGTCTGCTGAGTCCTCAGCCCAAGCTGAGCAATACCTGCTTTGTCTGGCCTGCCAGCGGGGCCAGCCAGCACGTGAGAGGGATTGCTTGGGTGCAAGGGTCTCGGTGTGAGAGAGCCAGAGAGATTATGGGAAGGCAGAGAGGATGAAAAGCTGAGTAACCTTGTTGAGTGATACAGAGATTTCAGGCCCGAGCTTGTGGAAAACTAGCTTTGTTGTTCCATGGCTTGTTGAAAAGTTCAATTCACTTTAGGGGTTAGTGGTTGACTTCAAAGTTTAGAAACCTTAGGACCTTAAACATAACTTCTGTGATAGGTACCATATACAGTAACAAGCAAGTTTCTGCAATGTAATTCCCTATTTCCATTTTGATCACAGATCTGGAGAGGAGTGTGTAAAGGGAAGATGCATGTTTATCATACTTCTGCTCATTTTGACATAAGTTCTTTAAAAACGATGGAAGGCTGTGCAGCATGCAAGTGTTTTGTGATGGTATGCAATGGATCCAAAAACTTGTTTTGCACGATGTTTCTGAAACTTGAATTTGAGAAAAGCTGCGGAATGTTTAGTTTGCTTTCTCAATTCTCAATTCAACTTGAACATAATTAAATAAAAACTGAGTATTTGAAATGAAGACTCTTCTTAAATTAAATAGTGTAGAACATCTGAGGAGCACAATTCTGATTTCTAATGTCTTGCCACTTGGTAAGCTGCCTTCCTGTTACAAGCAGCCTGGTTTTATCTGGAGTCCTTTCTCTTTCTACTGTCACTGTTAGTAAAAGTAGTAAGTCTTAATATATTTGCAGGTGAATGGATAGTGCTGAAAACCTAAAGCCTGTCAAGAAAACCAGTAGACTTGGTAAATATGTTAGTTGTTCTTTTTCTTTTTTTTTTTTAAAACTTCTATTGCTAGAGGAGTGTACATGAAATTTCCATCTGAGGGTTGTGAATCAAATTTTAGTCCTGCAAGCCTGAATTAAACTGCTGTTTGCTGCCTGAATTGCAAATGGAATTCATCTTTGTGTTTTTACACCGTTACTGTGAGAAGATAAATTTTGCTGATGTATTAACATCTTTATTTCAGGTTTTTGGCTGTATAAAGAAGGAAGGCTTGCAAGTAACCATTCTTTCAACGTGTCCTGTAGCTGACTATAAAACTCAGGAATCCACTTTAACACTTTCATCTCCATTTCTGAGAGCCTTAAAGACGAAAGAATTCAAAGAGCAGGTCTGCTGCCCACTGCTGGAACAACCAAACATCGTGCGAGATCTTCCTGCTGCTGGTATTTTGCAGTCTCACTTATTTGCAGCGCTGCTGGTGCCAATATAAAATTTGCTTTAACAAAAGCTCATATTACTTTTGTTTACTAATAATGTGTGATTTCCAGTTAAGGTATTTACCAGAAAGAAAGACGAACTGCATTTTACTGTTTTTTGGTAGTTTATTTTCTTGTGTACCTGGGGAGCAAGGGATGCCTGCTCTAGCAGTCAGGATCCTGAGTAGTTGATTTATAAACTTCCTTGCTTTTAAAGTTCTGGCCAGACCAAATGTTATTTTATATACAGAATTAAGGTTCTTTCTCTGCTGAATGTAATACACGTTTTCTTTTTACTTGTATGTAGTTCTGAGTTATTGTCAAGTATGGCAGATTCCTGCAGTATTGTATCAGTGTTACACCGATGTCATCAAACTGGACACGGTTACAATTGAAGCGTTCAAGCCTCTGCTTTCTTCTAAAACCCTGAAGAATTTAGTCAAGGTAAAGTTTCATATTTAAAAAGTAATGGGAGGTTTGGTCTGTCTTGGACTGTCTTTCATTTCCTGTATTTGGCTGGTAATGTGACCCACCCGTAAAGAGTGAGGGCAGACAATGTACAGGAAGGTACAGACTTCACCGACACAAGTTCTTAATGTGGACAACAATTTCTGATATAGTACTTGGTGCAACTTCTCAGGTTCTTGCAGTGGTACTGGTATATCGAGGAATAATTCCTTGTGATTGCTACAGCTTCCTTTGGAAGTGTCTCATTCTAAAACATCTCAGTATATGTATTTTTTTGACATTTACATGCATATGCCAGATGGTTCTGTTCTAGCTCTATATCTAACTGTCTTGTGCAATACTTGAAAGCTTCTTAAGAAATTTTTGACCTACAGCTTTTTACTAGACTTACCAGACTGAATTTATAAAGATGATTCTACAGTTTTGCACTAACCACGCAGCTCTGAAATCATGGCATTCTGGCTACTAAAGTGAATGTTTTGCTGCTTTCTGAAATGTTTTTAATCGAAGTACGATTGATTCAAAATGCTTTCCTCAGTTTTGCCAGTTGGACTTCCATTTCAGTGACAGAAGAGGTTTGTGTGTACTGAAGTACTTCAGCTCAAAGTGTGGGAATCGCGAGTTAGCTTTCATTTACAGGTCTGCTAAATAAGTCTAACAGACTAGCATGTAAATGTTTAAACTTTGAAGGAAAACAAGAACAAAAATGCAGGCTCTTCCTCTGCTATACAAGGGAGGGGGGATGCAAACTGACGAATCCCACTGCATTGTTAAACTCCAAATTCCTTTGGAGCCTTTAGCAGCTTTCTGGATACCTTCATTCAGAAGCCATGAGCTTTGCTGACAGTTAACATGTTAACCAAACTGATATTTGTGGTATTGAAAATTGGAATGGGTGACAGCGAGGCTTGGGGTTTTTTGTTTGTTTTGTTTTTGCTGTTAACAGTAATGTAGCTAATGCTGATCATCTCTTCCTAGGATGTGTCTGAAAGCACAAAGATTTTGAAGAAGTTACTGACAACCAATGAAACTCACAATAATATCTATATCTAAAGAGGACACATGACACAGACGGCACTTTTTTAAACTCCAGTTTCTTCTGTAGGGGACACTTTGGAATTGTAGTTTTTCCTTAAAAGTGGAATAAATTCTGCTCGATTTTTACTTCTGAATTCATTTTTGTTACTTTCTAATTCATCACTATAAACACATATATTTCTTCTGCAAGGGATGGGAGACTTTCTTCAGGAGCAATTTTATGTAGGGAAAAATATCTTGAATATGAGAAGCAATTTTTTTGTCCTCCTGAAGGGATTGTCCTACCTAAATGTATCCATTATATATACAAAAGAGGAAATGCAGTTAAGGTATTCTGTCTGTACCTAATGAGGGCACCTATTTTTTTTTTTTACTTTCATTTGAGACACAAGTTTTCTTAATATGTGATCTTCTTTAAAGATTTGCCTATGGTGAAGCAAATATTCTCTGCATCTTTCTACATATATATATATATAGTGTGTGTGTGTCTGTATATGAATGAAACATATATACATACATGTGCATATGCATACTTTTTATATATAGTGATACAAAATACAGTAAGTAAAGTATGGTAAATACCTTTTAAAGACTTGCTAGTGGAAAATAAGCTTGCTTTATGGATTAAGAGAAGAGACAGGAACACAGAGCTCTTTTGACCTGTGTGGAAGGGCTGTGACTGGGGTTCACTGAGTAAATCATCACAGCGGTTTAGGATGACACTGCCTGCAAATGTGGCAGGGAGAGGTATGTGCCTGCATTCAGCTGCCTCAGCTCCTGTTTGCAGTACCTTGCCGAAGACTCACCTTTGTTGGCAGTTTCAGCTTCAGGCCTTGAGCAGGAGCTATAGAGGTGCAGGAGCAGGCATTCCCTTCTGTCAGGCCTCTGGCAGAGGCAGGAACCTCTCCCAGTGAAAAAGAGGGTCGTAGGCTTGCAAGCTGCTTCGTCTGCATTCACCAGGGCAAACTTTGAATTTTAAATTTAATCTTTTGATTTTAATACTTTTAGTTGCTGGCAATAATAGGAAGATTACAAAGTCTCTTACGCTCGATGTCTGATTTTTCAGAGGAAAGTAGAAGTTCAAATTCTAAAGTGTTTCAAAGCTTGCAGTTCTGACTTGTGTATATGCTGTTGAATTCAACGTTTTATTTAAGAATACAGTGCTTAAGAAAATAATTCTGTTGCTACCAGGTGCGTAGCTGGTGTTCTTACTGAACTGAGTTCTTCAAATTGCACATAACCTATCCTTTTGGGCAAAAAGGGTAACGGCTTCAGAGTTCTCTACTTCATTTAACTTCGGCTTACACTGGATGTCCAGTGGAAATTTCTGAACAGTGTGTATTCCTTTTGTGGAACTGTCACCCCTTCTGGTTTGAAAATGGTCAGCTTAATCAACGTCTACTGAAGCAAGTAACTCCTGGCTTCAGCAGGCCTGCTATAACTTCTGGGTTTTGGAAACTTTTAACTGCACACTGTAGCAGTTCCCACTGTAGTAGAATATTCTTGATAAGGATATAATGTTGATTGTTACTTAAGACATTGATGTCAACTTCTGTTAATATAATTAGTTAAGCAAGAAACTCTTGCTTTGAATGGTATTGTATTTTTGAGTAAATTCTTGAAGCATGAGGTGCAGGACACGGTTCCTGCTGCTGTTTCCATTTCTGCACAACGTTTTAATTAAAATCTGTTTGTACACATAATCTAAGTTGAGAATTCTGTTGCTCTGAAGCAGCTGCATGTTGGCTGCGCTGTTTTCTTGCATACTGAACATGTTTGATTAATAATAAAGTACAGAACAAGAAAAGTCTTTAATAAAAATATGCAGGCTCTTACAGGAACTGTAAATATACTTCTAGTATTGTTTTTATTACCCATGCAATTTGCAGTGTTTAAAAATGTTATCCTTTGAAATATAATACAGTTTTTACTACTGGGGCTTCTGCTGAGATGTGAGAACCTTCTTAAACACCTGGAATAAACGTGGCAAGCAAAACTTTAGCAGTTTGGCAATTAAAAGACTGAAAACTGATGTATACTTTGAAGCTGGAATAATTACCCTTTTGGAACCTTCTGTTGAAGGCTGTGATCACTCTCCATAGCTGGAAACATTTACCTGGCATGCGATGCTTTTTCTGTTAGACACGTTCTGGCTGGTGGTTTCACTCTGCATCCAGGTATGTTTCTGTGAATGACCTTGTGGATGAGGTCGAGCCTTGTGCTGGAGCAGTCCCCTCTGGTGTCAACCTGTTGGTTTGGGCATGTGTGCGCCATATAGCACATCAGACTCTCTCCCTTAGAATCAGAACGGTTTGGGTCGGAAGGGACCTTAAAGACCATCTGGTTCCAACCCCCTGCCATGGGCAGGGACACCTCCCACTAGACCAGGTTGCCCAAAGCCCCATCCAGCCTGGCCTTGAACACCTCCAGGGATGGGACATCCACAGCTTCTCTGGGCAGCCTGTGCCAGTGCCTCACCACCCTC
This sequence comes from Anseranas semipalmata, assembly GCA_013399115.1. NCBI lineage: Eukaryota > Metazoa > Chordata > Aves > Anseriformes > Anseranatidae > Anseranas > Anseranas semipalmata. The sequence continues at coordinate 219,686 of VXAA01000335.1, read as the reverse complement.
ACAGTGAAGGATTTCTTCCTAACATCTAATCAAATCTTCCCTCTTTCAGTTTAAAGCCATTACCCCTTGTTCTGTCACTACACAGCCTGATAAAAGAGTTGCAGTCTAGCTTTCTTGTAGGCCCCTTCTCCCCGGAGCCTTCTCTTCTCCAGGCTGAACAACCCCAACTCCCTCAGCCTGTCTTCATAGGAGAGGTGCTCCAGCCCTCTGGTCATCCTCATGGCCCTCCTCTGGACCCGCTCCAACAGGTCCATGTCCTTCCTGTGCTGGGGGCCCCAGAGCTGACCACAGTGCTCCAGGTGGGGTCTCACAAGAGAGAGGGGGAGAATCGCCTCCCTTGCCCTGCTGACCACGTTTCTTGTGATGCAGCCCAGGATACAGTTGGCTTTCTGGGCTGCAAGTGCACGTTGCCGGCTCATGTTGAGCTTCTCATCAACCAACACCCCCAAGTCCTTCTCCTCAGGGCTGCTCTCAGTCCATTCTCCATCCAGCCTGTATTTGTGCTTGGGATTGCCCTGAGCCAGTTGCAAGACCTTGCACTTGGCCTTGTTGAGGTTTGCACAGGCCCACCTCTCAAGCCTGTCCAGGTCCCTCCGGATGGCATCCCTGCCCTCCAGCATGGCACTGGCCAACTTGCTGGGGGTGCACTCAATCCTACTGTCCCCGTCACCGACAAAGATGTTAAATAATATTGGTCCCTTATCAGCATGGGCTGGATAGTGCTGTATAAGTTTGAAACCTTTTCCAGTAAGTAGTATAGGGCAATGAAAGAAGATATTTTCATTTAAAATTCCTGCTATTTTTTTTTCCATAGTTTGATGTATGAAATAGCTCGGCTTTTCCACCTTAAAATAAGTCATTCTGGAAGCATCAGAGCTAGTGACTCTTGTTTATCTCCTAAGATATGAGTGCTGACTGAAGCTTTTCTCATATTTGAATATGCTTTCCAGTATCTAGTGGCAGCCTACGATAAGTTTTTTGTTGTTGTTTCTAACAGCTGCTGGGTTTTGTAGTGCTTGCAGGAATGTATGCACTTCAAACTCTCTGTTTTGTCAAATGTGGCTGATGGCTTCAGAAGCTTTGGGGGAAGAAGGGACTTGTGGATTCTCGCCTGCAAGTCTGAAATGTGATTGTATAAGACTTGTTTCCTTAGGGTATTGAACTAAATGCAAATGATAAAACCAGATAGGGCAAACTGTTATACTGGAAGGGTTCTCTTTTTCCAGGTTTCATGTCATCTAAGCCACTTGCTACCAATATTTTCTCTGGTAACACCAAGCTGTCTTCTGCTGAAGAATGTTGTCTTCCAAACAAAGGTTACAGCCCTTTCTCAAGTCTGGTCTGCTGTGCCATGCTGCAGAATACATTTGGTAGACAGAGATGTTCTCTCTTTCCTCGAAGGCTCTGACACGAAGGTAGTGTGCCTGACCTGATTCATGAGTCCTGGAATCCCGGGGATGTTTAATGAGGCTCCTAGCTCTTGGCTGAAACTCCTTGCTGTCTGCGCAGTTCAGAGCACAGATGTAGAGTACAGGGCTGTACAGACATCCTTAGAATGCAGAATTAAAGACAGGAAATCTGGATTCTATTCAAATTTGTTATGGAGCCTCCACATTTGAAAGCCCAAAACAGCAATACAGCTATTACTCTGCTTTCATGTTCCCCTATGGTTTTTGTGGTCATGTACAGTGCAGTGGCCATCCAATAATAAAACTCCTGCAGTCTTTTGAAACTGCAGTGTGAAAAAATTATGCCCTTCTTGACCATTTCTCTACCTCCATTGCGTTCCTTCTTGGTTTGACGTGGTGTACAAGTTCTCCCTCATGCGTCTCAGCAGCAGAAACACTGGCACTGTGCGGAAACACGAGCCCAAGCGTTCCCCCTGGAGCCCACGCCTGTAGTGGCACGACAGCAGCGGCTGTGGGCGCCCGCCCGGCAACGTGCTCCTGGACCTCGCTCGTGCACCCCTGCGTTCCCACTGCGCGGCAGCGATGAGGTAGAAAAGAGCCTTGTCCTTCGTCAGTCCATGCCTGAAGCCAACACAGGGCCCACATCTCTTCCCCCTTCCTGCGTGGGTCTCCTCGCGGCTCTAGCACGTGATTTAAGCCTTCCTAGGCTCCAGCCTCCTCATGCTGGCGGCAAGCACGCTAAGTTATGGCACGTAACTTCACAATTTCTATGCTAAAAACTATTATAAAAAAAGGGAAGTAAAGGAGGCAAAATAATGAAAAATCCTGGAAGTTTGCCTATGCAAACTCTTATTCAGTCCCCACCCAATGCCCCAAGTCATTTGTGTCTTTAATTACAGCATTAGGCACTTTTTCCCTGCACAAACCTGCCCTACCAAAGGGCGATGCTCAATTAAGACAATGTGGAGGTCCTCCCCTCGCGGCTTCATTTCTTCTCCATGTTGGAGGGAGTGATAACTGAGGCAAGCTCAACTCAAAAGGTCCAGCGTCAAAGACGGGCAAGGCCCAAGGAGGAGGAATTTGTTTCTTCCTCCACTTCAGGCAAGTTTCCTTCGTAACGCTGGGCAAGCCGCGTGGATGGCATCTGGCACGCAGCTGGTGTCTGCGCCTCTTGTGGGTGGGCGGGCAAGCTGGGGTACCTGGCACCTGGCTTGCCAGCGTCTTGAGCACTCGCAAGACAAGCTGTAGGAATAAAGCTGGATCCGGATGCTGAAACTGGAGATAGAATTATTGTAGTGAAACTTGAAAATGGTTGAAACATGGCAGGTAATGAAAAAGAGTTTAAAAAAAAACAAAACAAAACATTTTGTTCAACCTTAGATGTTCCGTTTTTTCTTTTTTCCTTTTTTTTTTCAGTGTTCTGTTTTGTGTCGAAAACATTGAAAAATCTGAAAGAACCTGTGAATTGAAACTACGAGATATTCAGGGCATTTTTCAGTACAATCAGATTGCCTTTTTTTTTTTTTTCTTTAAGCATTTTAGATTAAAAGCTTTGCCAACAACCGACATTAATGGACACTTCTACCTAGCCCAGAGAGATCAGCGCTTTGAGGTCGGACTTTCTTACTTTACAGGAAACAGAGATGCTGTTGATAAGTATCCTAGAATAGTTTATGAGCAAAAGGACTTGAATTTCATACAATAAATACTGAGGGAAACCATTAACCAACCAGGATAAAAATGCAAAGCACTAGTTTCACTTTGATAGCAGGGTAGAAGACATCCTGAGATGTCTTCAGCAAGGAGAGAAGACCATAGACCCCAAACAGTATGTATGTGCAAAAAAAGTTAAAGATTGAATGGCAGGATACAGTTTCATTTATCTTTTTACTTTCAAATAATTGTATAACCAAATGCTTAAAATGTTCTTGTATGGGAGCATATGTACTCGCTTGTATAATTGCTTTGAAGCAGAAAATGTTTTGTAAGAACGGTGGTGTACCTTCAAAGGGCAGTTTCTAACCATAGGCATTTCCTAAAAAGACTGTGGATTCTTCCACTGAGTTTTAACCAGAGGATTACAGAATGCTTTCATACGCTAAATGCACTGTATTTCTTATGGTTGGGATTGATACTCAAATTCTTCTGTTAGGTCTGATTCAGACTCGGATCCTTTTTTCATGGTCTCCTGAAACAAAACGTGTCTCTTCTTCTAGCAGCTCTTTAAAGCCAATCTACTGCTTCGCAGGGAATTAACAATCGGGAATGAAGGCAGCAGAGTCACCGCCACCACGGCAGCAGTGTCACAGCTGAGCAGAGGGGTGGAGAGCGCACCGCCTGGCTTAGAAACGTCCGTGGGTAGAAGGGCTGTCGTTGGAAGAGTTGCAGTTGTGTGAGAGCCAGTATGGAAAAGGAGACGGCACAGCTGAAAAAAACTTCATGCTGGCCATCCTGTGTTGACCATCTTACAAAACAGGGGTTTGAGGTGGTTGTTGAGAAATGGGAGCAGGGCGCAAGGAGCGTTAGCTGTTCCCTGCTGGCTCTGAGCAGCTCTTACAGGTCACGGAGGAGGCCTCTGTGCTGCTCCGCTTAATTCCCTTCCAAATTGGATTGAAAAGATATTCTTAGTGCGGAATAAGCACAGAGAGCAAGTGCCAAATACTGTGCCAGGCTATTTCCACCCTTAAACCCTGAAGAGCCCTTGCAACAAACCCTGCGGATACTGCCAGAAACAAGCAGTTCTTCTGTGCGTTGCTTGGGAAGCGCTGGTACAAAACTCTTTCACCTGGAACAGGAATTAAGAGTGCCCAGTGAGGCTCCATCAGTTTGGTTTTTCTTTTTCAGAGTGGCAGGGAACAAGCACATGGGAGGTGGTCTTGCAGTACCGTGTGTGAGGAGATGCTCTGCAACAGTGGATTCAAAAAAAAAGGCGATTCAGCAGCTTCCCTTACAGTTTTTGCTTGTGTATGTTCTTCCACTTCGCTATGAGCTGCATGAGGGTGTACGAGAGGAACATTTACTGAAAAGGACTATTGAAATTTAGTAGATTTTAACAAAAAATAATTCAATCTGTGGGTTTTTAATAAGTAGACTTATACTCAGGTGTTGTGGTAAGCACATTTTCTGTCTTTATGAACATGGACTTCATCTCCTACTAGGCTTGTTGCAGAGGTCTTAGGCTCACAGCTGACACCCTGCCTGGAAAGTAAAGGGATTCTGGGTGGTGCAGGTTTGTCAAGCATAATTGTCAGCGAAGATTTTGTTGGTTATAACTGCGAATGCTCTGTTTTGTGTCCTACCGGACAATCGTCCTATTATTTGCTTTTTTGGAGCATGACGATGTGGAGGTGACTATGCGGTCAAAAATGAAAACTGCAGGTTAGTTAGCACTCATTCGTGGTGATGCTGCTTTCTAAGGCTCATGTAAATTTTATTTTTTCCATTAACTTTTTCGTTTAGTTGAATAATAGCATTTAAAAGAAAAAAAAGCTGGGGAGAAATATTTTCCCAAGTCAATGCTGTATGGGTTTATTTTTGAGATGTTTCTTGGCTCAGTTCTGATTCAGGCTCAGCCAGGTCTGACGTTATTCTCCATCAGGCAGAAAGAGTCCCGTTACCCTGAATGTGTTCGGCATATAACGCCTGTTGGAAAGCAAAACCTTTACGAACGGAAGGGTTGACAGCAGGAACGCCCACAGCGTGGGGCTCACCGAGCACCCTCCCAGCTCCCCACCGCCTCCCCTGGCCGCACATCCTGCCTCCGAAGGGATCGCCTGGAGCCCCAAAGACGCCCTCCTGCTCCTAGGAAATAAAACAGGAGGTGTTCTGGCGGAGGTCTCAGACCCAGGCAGCTCAGACGGTGCTGCAGGTAGCGGCACGCGCTTCTGCACCGCGGGACAGAGGGCATCTCAGCAGCAGAATAGCTCGTGCTTCCCCCAGAGGAGGCGCAAAAGTTCCTGTGCTAAAAACCGCTTTCTGTGGTCTGCAGAGCAGCCCAGTAAAACCGCAGGCTGCAGAAGCGGGTTTCGTGTTGCATGTGCTGGTGTGAATCACGCATTTCCTTCCAGACGGGACCAAACTCTCCTGGTGTCCCCCGAGCCCTGCGCCGCGTCTGGCAGCAGGCAAGAGGCTCCTCTTCATCCGCTGAGAAGCAGCTCACTCGTAATGGCAATAAATACCACGTCTTGCTCAGCGAGAGTAGGTAGGGTGCTATAACACCACATTTATTTAGCTTTCTGTCCTTTAGCTTGTATGCTATTTTACCAACAGGATCAAAAGCAGTTGTTGGCTGTGGTGTTTTCATCCTGCGTTACCCTTGCAGCGTGCACCTCACGCCAGGCGTTAAAATTCAGGTCGGTTGGTAAAGGTCTTGAGTTAACCAGTACGGGGCAGAGCAAGCAATGCTCCCCCGAATGGTCGGCTGTCTGAGAGGAAAGCCTCTTGCCCGAGCTCCCTACATCACCTCTGCCTGGGGCTGCAGCCCGGTGCTCCTGCGGAGCAGCCCTTAATGTTGGAGCAGCAGCGAGCCAGCCTGGCCTTCCCTAGTGCTGACATGTGGCTTCCAGGCTGCAAAATCCAGTGCGTGTTATGAAAACTCATGAGTGTTGAATTTAAGCCATATTTTAATAATTTGGCCACCTGTACAATATCCTAATAATCTTAAAATAGAGGACTTGAGATCCTCTGTATAATTATTTGTAGCAGATGTTAAATCTTTGGTGTATTCTACACATTTACGCACTGGGGGACTGATATTAAACATTACCCTTACAAAAATAACCCAAAACATATTTATTTCAAAGAATTAGAATGGTTCCTAGCAGGAAGTGGATGCAGGAAGCCTTGTCCATTGTTGTGGTTTGGTTTAAAGGTGTGTTCAAAAGGAGATGAAAAAGTTCCAGTCGTTACTGCACTTGGACAAAATTATTTGAGTGTTTAAAATATAAAAAGTGGTTTTTATATTTTGTGCCAGCAGCTTTCTCAGCAGTTATTTTCTGGCCCAGGTACTATTATTATTATTATTTATTAATAATAATACACTTAAACTTTCTGACCTTACAGACGTAATTATGGGGCAATAAATCTTAAGTGTCAAACCCATTCTGATGATTGAAAAATTACCCTTTTGGTCAGAGCTTGAGAGCCAGAAATGAAAAACTTGCTGGCAAGAGGCAAACATTACAGCCCTGTGTGACTGTGTAACAAGTCTCTTTAGAAGCAAAGCTAAGTGCTGCTTTTAAAGATAAAATGTTGTTTGCAAGTTCAGAAAGGAAACAGAAATGCTGGTCAGTGAAATGTACTGACTGGTGTGATCATAGGTGGCCACTGAAGATATGACTTGAGGACCAAAAGTATGAGTGCCACTGCTGCTGGAACTCCTAAAGATATGTCTGGTTGGCTTTTCCTGCAGCAGGTATGGTTTCCACCTTCATGCGACCTTTCTGCTCTTCTAGGAGACCGGACTATGGGTGTTACACAGGCAAAAAATGCTTGCAGCTGGAGACAGGAATGGGGCAAACTTTTCCTGTTCTGTCATTAAAACAAAACAAAACAAAGCTTTTTCCATGATCAAAATAAACATTCATCTTGTAGCTTTGTGGTGCGCAAGGTGATGGTGAAATATGTAATAACTTCTGCTTTATCTTGAAATAAGCAAAAACTCACCTTGATATATTTTGTTGTTGTTCTAAATTACAGTGAATGTGAACTTACGTGTGTATATATGGAGTTTCATGTTCACACATGCACTTTTGCCACACAGGTGTTAATTTACAATTGCTGAGATTGCATTCAGAGGCCTTTTCACACTTACAGCTTTGGGTCTTTTGAATGAAATATGTGTTACTCGTCTTTTGAAGTCTGTTTTATTTATCCAGGTAGATCATCACAAACAAAATTGTCTGTTTCGACATCTTGGCTATATAGCTTAGCATTAAAGATGCCTATTAGGGCTTGATAAATGGGAACACTAATGGCATGGCTTATATGAGTGTGTGTGCCACTGATGAACTGCAAGTCACTGCTGTGCAAAACCCACTCCCTTCATCTCCAGAATCCCAGCCAACCAACACACCCCAAAAAATTTAAAGAAAAAAAAAAAAAAAGCAAAGCTCCAAGGAAATGACATGCAGACAAAGCCAGCAAATTATCTGGACTATTATTAATTTAAAATTAAATGATAAAAAAAGGAAAAATCTGGGCGATTTAAGCATCAGATCCTGTCTTGACTGAGAACTTGTGGCTTCTGCCAGGTGCAGTCAGCCTTCAGGAGCTATTCTAACGCAGTGTTGGACCTGTGATAGACAAGTGGTGTGTTCAGGCACCCCTGGCCATCTCTCCTACCCGCTCTGAGATCTGTTCAGTCAGAATTTGAAGAGTTTGTGCATTTGTTTAGGGTATCCAGAAATTCTGGATGCATTCACTGACCATGTGTCAAGCAACTGTGCAGGCGAGGTGCAGCAACCCCAAGGTGCTCAGAAAGCAACAGGCTTGAAACAGGGTGTGCGTGTGTGCAGTACCTTTGATGTTTCTTGAACATGTTGGATTTGGTGCTCGTGCTCAAACCCTCTGAGCAGGGCATGCAAGGCATCTCTATCCAAACGATCTTGGACACAAATCTCCGGGCCCAAAGTTCATCAACAGTACATCTGGTGTTAGGGGCTTTGTATTCCAGCCCCGAGGATGAGCACTAGGAAAGGCACACAGAGCAGGAGCCTGCAGCTCTGGTCACCAACAGATACGCTGGGAACGCTCCAGCGCACAGAGACTGCTGATATGATGAAGTATTTTTGGGTGCTGGACAACTCGGGAATGTCTTTTCCAGGCCAAGAGAATACGGGGGTAGTCCAGACTTCCCAGTGGAGTAAGGTGCTGACACCTTCAAGGGTGGTTTTAAAGATCCACCCCAATTCCCTCATTTTCTTAAGTATTTGTCTTTTTTTTTTTTTTTTTAAGCTAAAATTAGAGATCAAACCATTGCATATTCCACCTGGGGGCCCGTGCTGCCCCACATTTTCCCTGTCCTCCCTCTTTGCAGCACGAACCATCTTCTTATAAGGATATATGAGAGGCTTGGGCTGTAGCAGAAGCCCAGCTGCGTGCTGGGGCAGCCTGGCCTCGGGTCTGGTTAAAGCAGTTTGGAGACCTTCCCATGCTGCAGATGCACCTGTAGCACCTGGCCTAACCGAGATGAATCACCAGAAATGTTATTCCAGGAATCTTCCTACAAGGGTCTTCCAAAAAGAGTGAAAGATTGTTTGATGCTAGGGAAAACTGTAACAAAATATATTATTTTCCTGCGAGGGTTTTTCCTCAGAGTCACTGTAAATGCTGTTGATTTCTATGGGCTTTGGGCCAGCTTCCTTGTGTGTAAATCGTATATGAATTTAATAAACACATAAAATCACTGCTTTGGTCTTAATATTATTGAAGACATGAACTGAATATGTAGAAATATACAGAACCAGTGAAACAGTTCCTAAGCTGTCACCCGTGACAAGGAAAGCTATAAATCTTGAAAAGTTAATGTGGAAAACCTAATACCTTTTCCACAGGCAAAGTTTTTAAAAAAACTGCTCCATGTATCTTTAAAATCATAAATGTAAGAAATGAAAAATCAGTTAGTAGCTCATGAGATGGGAAAACAGTGGGTCTTGTTCTTGAAAGCCCATGGTAGTGTAACCTATATATAGTAATGTGCTTTAGCGCTCTGGAATCTGTTTTTGTACAAAATACTACCGTCCTGGAAACATTTCAGCAACTCATTAGCAGCACAAAATGTGACCTTGGTGGCTTTCAGGTTGCTGGATTGACCAGGATTCTGCAAGTTCACTTCTTCCCTCCTTATTTTTTTTTTTTTTTTTTCTGTTGGAGTTAAAACTGCGTGGGTATTTCTTCATTCCCGCTTTAGTGACGGAATCAAAATAACCTTGGAAAAGCGAGGCGCCCGAGGCCGCCGCGGGAGGGCGACATCGCCCAGCGCAAGGCTCCGGCAGCCCCGGGCTGAGGCGGGGGTCGCCGGGATGCTGCTGAGGGCTCCGGCCGGGCCCGTCCCCTGCGGGTCTCTGGGGGCTTCCTCCCGGCCACGTCGCTCCCAGCACCGCATTGGGATGCTCCGGAGCTGGGGGTTGCTTCCCCCTAGATGCAAGCATTTGTGCTTTCGGCTGGCTTCATGCGGCTGATCGCAGGGGACAACATGACTGCAGCTATCTGTACTAAGGTCACAACCGTTTCACATATATATATATATTTTTCTCCTTTTCCAGAGGTTTGGAGGCTCTCATTTTAGTGAGGCTAACAGCCATGTTGAACCAGCAGAGTGCTGCAAATACATCCCATCGGTAATGCCAGCCATCGCGCCGCCGCCTTTTCAAGTACATCTTGTGTTTGCATTTTCCCTCTACGGCCCGTAGAGTACTCTAACTAAAACCTGCCGGTATGTTAACTATTTCAGTTATTTATCAGCACTGTCCATCAGCAATTTGCCGTTGTGATTGGCACCGATTTTACGGCACTCCGCTTTTTTCTCTTGCCATGATACATACATTGTGCCATGTTTTCAGATCCTGGCTGATTTCCCCATATGGTTTCCATATGGGAACATGTTGCTCTTGTTAGCCACCTTCGACGCAGCCTGTCAGCCAGGTCCCCACTCAGAAACAAATAAATTGTCTAGTGTCTACTGTATTTCCTTTCAGGCCACACTCTCCACTTTAAACTTGGCAGCATTTCAGGACAATCAAAATCCAATCAGCGGCCGTGCTAACTCCATATGTTTTATTTCCAGGCTGCGCAGGGCAGAGGAAGCCCCGACTATTTTCAGCATGTAGCGGTGTTCAGGGTGATGTGCCGCCATCTCGCCACACATTTTCCGCTGGCTGTTACCCCTTTGGGGAAAAGAGCCGCTCCGGTTTCACACAGAAAGCGGTGGCCAGCTGAGTGCTGCAGATGAAATTAGTTTTCCTGGAAAGCAGAGCACCGCTAATACAGAGTGAAACAAATGTAAACTGCAATTAGTTGGACGTGTTGGAAGCACGTTGCGGTCCTCTGGGGCCAAGCCTTGCAGCGTAAGCAAACTCACCAGGTCGCCTTCCTTTAAATAGTGTTTTGAGCACAGTGGCCACCCCTGCTGGGGTCTTTTAGCATCTTCTGCCATGCACGGTACAGCCGGCACCTGGGTGTAAAAAGCAGCAGCAGCCCCATCCCCTGCCCAGGGCCCTGTTGTGCTACCCACCTCCCCTCGGGCTGCGGGGTGCAGGTCTGGCACGGCTGAAGGGGTACCTCCATTTGGGGATTTTTTCCTAAAACGAGTTGTAGACCACTCCGTGAGCATGTGACAAACGGAGAGAGTGTGCTGCCAAAGCGCAGGAAGCACCAGCAGAGCTGCTGAATGTTAATCCAATATTTAATGTGCGGTGGGTTGCCAGTAGTTATAAAACCGTTCATATGGTTTGATGGCTGTGTACAGCTTTCCGTGGTTGCTTTACATCTGGCTTCAAGAGTGATGGATGTGAGAATACCGCTAGGATGCCTGTTAGGAAGCACCGTGAGGCCTTAGGAGAGGCAATAAACCAAGATTTGTCATTGTCAGGGGGCTGGCGTGAAGGATGCTTTGAAAAAGCACTCTGCGTGACCTCTGCCTGCAGAGCAGAACCGGGCTCGCAGGCATCAAAGCAGTGCCACATGGCAGGAAAGCCCGACAGGCACAGAAAGCCTGGAAGGCACAGGACAGCACGAGGCTGGTGTGCAGACCCGTGCTGGCAAAGCGAGTAGCAGCGCTGCAGTGAAAATGGCTGCCCGAGCCTTCAGCCGCGCTGGCGTTGGACAGTGCAAAATGCCGGCGAGCATGTTGCGAGGACCATGGGGAAAACAGCGTGCCTGGACCCCAAAACTGCTCTTCCCGAAGTGCCCTGTCCCCTTGGGGAGGGATGGGAGAGGACACTGGCACAGGTGCCACCACCATCTGACCATGGGGCCCTGGGGTGTGTGCAAGCGCGGCCCACCTAGTGGCAGAGGCCTGCAGCGCTGTGGCACCAGGGACGTTGGCTGTGATAATTTGTGAATGTGCGAACAGCAGAAAAGGGTCTGGTCAGGTCAATTAGGAGAGAGGACAAGGAGATGTGGCAGAGAGGGCTCTACTGGATAATTTGGGTCTGAACAAATCGTTCATATTTTGGGTTCAAATCTATAATTTGGGTTCAAAACTGTATGGAACTTGAGGCAACCAAGTAGGCAAGACTAGTGCCTACATCTGCTTTTCCTACCTTGTTGTTTGTCTTCCGAAGCAGAGATATCCCTCCTGAAGCATCCAGCACACAGATGATTTTAATCCGTTAAAGACATTTTCAGTGTGGACATTTATGTGACAACTGAGGGGAGCGAAAAGCCAGCTTTAGGTCCAGGACAGTCTAGGACATGCAAGTACCAGGGGCTTGGCTCTGTCACCAGCAGTTCCCATGGGCCTGATCTACAGGAACTCATAAACAAACAGTTTTTTTTTTCCTCAGTAAATCTCCTTTTTCTCATTTTGCTACTCAGTCTTGTTCAGCTCCTGGGTTCAATAAGCCTTTTCAAGCTTTTTCCTGCACCTTTTGAGTCTTTCTAATCCTTTCTAAATCCCGACCCACGTTCTCTCTTTGAGAAGCTTTTTCTGTTCCCCCCTCATTACTACTATTATTTGTTTCTCACAATTGCCCTGCAGGCTGCTCCTTCCTTACCTCCACTTTCCTTGGTTTATTTGCACATCCCAGCTTGTTTTTATTTCTGGAAGGAAAAAAAATGCAGAGGCTCCCATGAAATATTACCCAAAGTAACAGGTGCAGTGTCCATCCTCATTTTCCTTTCCTTCTGCATCATACAGTTACGTTAATCAAGTTGTCCCATTGATCACTTTGGGCTTCACCGCTCTGCTGGAGCAGTGTTAGGGGACATTCCTGGCACAGGACCTGTGCTGAAGCTGTGTGGCAGCCTTCTGGAATTTGAGAACAGAGAACAGGAGATTTTGTCTATTCTTCTTCCCATTTTCATCAATAGGATGCTTGTTTCATTGACCTGCAGAAGACACCCTTTTTGATAGGAGTAGATTGGAATAACAGGTCCTGGGGATTAATATTTTTAATTGCAGGGGAAAGCCTGGCCAGGGATAGAGTATTGCACATTTCCCTCTCTGCCATCACCAAAACACTGAATACAGAACAAACGGGATTAATCTAATTTGATCCAACTATCTATTTCCCTTGTGTCTTTAGCCCTTTCCAATTGTGTTTAACCTAAGGAGAAGAACAGGAATAAATCATTTTCAATTATAAGATGAGATAATTATCATTTTATTATTTGTTGTTAATTCAGTTATAAGGTGTGAAGCTGAGTTATAAAGCTTGAAGCTGAACCCAGAAACCAAACAACAGATTTTGAAATATTTTTTATAGCTGAGTGTATCCTCCCCTGAGAAAACTGTGGAATTGAAGTTTGGGGGTTTTATTTTTCTCTTTTCCCTAGCGAGATATGTCTTTTCTGCTTGCACAAGGAGATTTGAGCAGACTGAAGGAGAAACAGAGCAAGTCCCTTAGCACTTTTGTAGTTGGGGAGGCTGCCCGGGACACCTCTTGGTATGCCGACTATGAGAAAAGAGCAGGAATCACTACGAAGCAGGATGGCAGTATTGCCACATCGTACGAGTTTCAGCGCTCTGATACTTGCTGCTTTGCTTTAAACCCTTGCATCTCTCTAAACGAAGCCCTGTGTTGGGGAAACCTCACAGCTGAGCAAAGCCCCCACCCTTGTTCCTTGCTCTAAGTTTGGCTTTGGGTCTCTGCTGACACATGTTCTTTGTGGAAATGGCCCGAGCTGGTAGGAAAATGAACTTGTGGTTTTCAATGCACATCCACGAGTCAAAGATTTTCTTTTTGGCAGTATTTGAAAATTGAGCTGTATTTTGTTTTTGTCTTCAGTATGTAACGATGTTTTAACCAACAACTTCTTTCACCTTGGATTTTTGGTTTTACAGATTCTGCTTTTGAACAATACTGCTGTTACCATAAGTGCACTATTTCTTATCCTTCCCAAAATTAATTTGTTGAGTTCCCATGGAAGATATATTTAAAATAGAAAAAAATAAATAGGACCTACGTTATTTATATGCTTTTACCAGATGTTTCATTTGGAGGAAAAAATAAACAACCTGCCCTTCAATGACAACATTTTAACTCATGCTAAAAATAATATATGCGATGAGTTCAAATAGCCAGCCTTCAGCCTGTGGATAAGCATATGCCTAAGCATGCTTGTGCATACCTATTACAATAAGGCATATTAGGCTGATTATAGATTTATTTTGTTATTTTTTGCTTGCTGCAAAGTGTCAGTTTTACAGCACATCACATCCTAGCGAAACTGAAAGCGAATATTTGAAATTATTGTTGCTGCCTTCCTGCTTGAATTCCCTCCAGTGAAGCTGATAAGAATTTTGCATTGGACCAAGTGATGTAGGGTTAGTTACTCACAGGCACTTTGACTTTATCTTATATATTTGATATCTAGCCTGAATGTCCCACAAAGTTAGATGCTGAGCAAAATACACATACAAATGGGTTAACAGTAAAAGCTAGGAAAGGCTTATAGCTAATGTAGTGCTTTGCAAGTGTGCATGGTGCAGACTGAGTAGAAATAGAGACTGAACAAGCAATCCTCCTTGGCCCATCCCTGCGACAGGATGTGTCTTGATGTCTGAGGACATGACTGCTGTCCTCATTGCACGCAAAGCTGTCGTGCAACCAGAGAGTAATTTTTGTGATGAGCATGAAGAATGAACTCCGAGTTGACATGGCAAAAGGGGATTTTCAGCACCAGCTTTTCCCCTCACGGGTGCTGTTCAGAAGCTGTCTCTCCAGGTTTGGTGGCGGTGTTGGCACCTCTGGCGTGTGCCCATGTTCAGGGACCTCTGGTCGTTGCTTTCTCAGGTGGGGTGGAAGCTCTGGAGCGACTGCAGCCTGGCAGCCAGGCACCGTTAACAGAGACCACTGAAAGCTGTGGCAGAAAGTAGCTCTCAGGGGATTCCGGAAATTTATATTTGGGCTATACAGAGTGAGCAGAAGTCCATAAAAATGACAGGGTGCAGACAGAGCGGAGGAGAAGCAGAGAGAGCCAGCTGTAGCAGTTGGGCTTTGTGTCCAGGACATTTCAAGCCACATGGAGGTCTAATGGGAAGGGCAGGGTCGACAACTGAGCTTCAGCCTTTACCCACTGGGCATTTGTGCTATATGCACCGCCTTTCCCTTCACCTCTTTGCACAAGATGGTTTACTTTAATTTTCCCCTTACTGTGTCCCTCTGTTTTTAAGCACTTTCCTGGAAAGCCAGAAGTTCCTTGATCCCATTGGGTCCCTGCACCTCCCTTCACCTCCTGACTGCCATTTGATATAAGCATGGTCTGAATGCTCTGCTGAACTGGGACCTTGCCGTGGTGGAGATGAGGGGTGACTCCACGAAGCTGAAGGAGTTGTCTCACGGAAAGGCTCTGGTCTGAGGTACGGCAGGTAACTCACAGCTCTCTGTGTTTGTGTAGCACTTCCTTAGCTTGCACACTGGAGTAAAGCATAAGACTGCATGTCTCCTTCCCGTAAGAGCCTAGACAACAACAAACAATGTGAGCAAGGACAAGGGAAGGAAAATGATTCAGGGGTCCTGTGACCTCTTTGGATATAAGGATGTAGCAGTTACACTTCTTGTTAGTGAACCAAAACTGTAAGAAATGGGTGAGTCAGTGACACAGTTGTGGAATTGTTCCTTCTAACATTGTCAAGGGAGCGAAAAGTTTCGGGAAACCACAGAGGCCAGGAAGGGCTCACTCTGGTGTTTCAGACATCTGAGGGAAGTGTGTGAGGGGATTGGCACCCCTGGGTCAAGGTAAACCTGATGCTGGAAGTGTATTTGTTGTGCCTCTTTGGGTGGCAGCGTTTGCAGTGTTCTCAGCAACCAGCAGGAAGATGACTGTGGATCTCTCGATGGAGATAATGTGTTTGGTAGCCTGTCCTCATGGGGAGGAAGCTGAACTCACTCAGAGGGACTCAGCGTGCAGTCCTTTCCTTCTCCCTGTCTCAGTGGCAATAATCTGGAGAAAATGGTTCTGAACCTCTTCTTTCAAACTTTTGTTTTGGTCCTGGTTATGTGTCTGGGTCCTCTGGTCACGGCACCTTCTTAACGCAAGTTAAAGTGACCAGGAGAGCACGGCTGGCCGCTTTTCCACCTGCTGTGAAGCACAGCGGGGTGGGTGCTGGTGTGTCAGGAGGAGGGATCCAGGATCATGGATGTGGCTCTGGGGAGCAGTGGGATAATTTTAAGTAACTCGTGAAAAGTGGCTGAGGAAAGGAAGACACATGTTCAATGGATGGATGGATGGATGGATGGATGGATGGATGAAGAGGGTGCATAGGGGCTGCTGTCACAGGGGTCTCAGCTCTGTGATCTACCTGCTTCATTCGCCTGAGGCCAGAGCCAGTCCCTGCTGCCTGGGCTGAACATTTTAGCAGTGACCTGAGGGCAGCTGTGGCCCAACTATCTCAGAAATACTTTCCCCAGGGTTTCTGGGTGACAGGGAGGGGTGCTGGGACCTGCTGTTGGCAGCACCTGGTTTTCTCCTCTCTACCTCAGACCTCTGCCCGAGGTCCGCTCCCCTCCACGCCATGCCTGTGGCACAGCCACCTGCTCCTGCCCACCTGGAGGCCTCTTTCTTACGGCACCGCTTTCAGTTTCCCCCTTCTCCTCCTTTTTCCACATGTTCCCGCTCCCAGAGGCACTCCTGACCACAATTTTCCTGTCCCTGTCCTTGGTGCCCCATGTTCTTCCCAATCCTGACCGCTGCCCTTTTCCTCTTCCCCCCGCCGCCACCACCATGCTCGGGGCACTTGCCCCTCTCCCCCCGCAGCCGGGGCTCCCCGGGCAGCCGCAGTGACACAGCCTGGCCGGCAGTGTGGTGTGGCTGTATTTCTCGTGCCTCCTGTGCAGCGGGAGTGGCACTGGGCCCGTGGGCTTTAATAAAATTTAGTGGAAAGAATCTACTCCACGCTGCTGGTTATTGTTATTTTTTAGTGCCTAACATACACTGTTTTTAATAGCAGCGATATTTTTGAAAGTGTGTGTAAAGCAGAGTGGACAGACACCTCATTTTAGTGCTGTAAACTTTCCTTTCTGTACAGGGGGAAGAGCAAACAGTGAAGCACTTCACTGGTTTAAATCAGAGCAACCATTTGGCATCTGTGTCAGCTCCCCCTTCACCAGCACTTGTGCTATAACCCGAGGAATAAACACAGCAGCGGAGGAGAGGCCTAGCAGCGGTTTCTGTGCAGCCCCACACAGCCTGCGGCCAGCAGGCCTTCAGCCCCAGCTCCAGGAACCCACACGGTGCCATGGTCCCAGAGAGACACTCATCCATAAGGGGCTGCGGGATCAGTCTTCTCTGTGCTTTCGGGTACTTTCCTTGGGCGGGTGACCAGACGATGCAGTTGTCCAGATGAAATTCAGAAAACAGAAAAAAAACACATGATAAGAAACTGAAAGAAGAAACCAGGAACGTTGTGTTGTTTTACAAACACAGAGCATCAGCTATAAAGTCACTGAGGCTGACAGATTGTTTTTAATCATGTAGAACCACCACCCCAAAATTCACTATGAGCTTTGGGCAGCAAAGGATCTTTTTATATTTTACAGGTGGATCTCATCACTCGAGGATTTCAAAGGCCCTGTGCAATACCCAGGTAAGGGATTTAGCTATTTCTTTTTGTAATCGCAACTCTTCTCAGTTATGTAGTCATTTACTGGGCATTGTTAAAACTCTGGTCCTTATCCTCAATTGCTCTAAGGCCTGACCTTATCTTATGGTTCTGCAGAGTGACAGAAGCAGCAAACAATTGTTCCCAATTCTGTCAAAACCAGGCTCCAAACGGGACACCATGCCTATGTGACAAGAAGAAAGTCATCCCCTGCTGCCTTTTAATTGTGAACAGGCTAGTTTTTCAGAGGTTATTTTAGGAGACTCAGTATTTGGGCATATGATGGGAGAACAAAAGCTGCAATAAAAGCAAAAATGCTCAGGAAGAGAAAATAAATTGGTGTGGACAGGTTGTTTTTCAAATAAGCAATCTGCATTTTGAGAGTTACCTAAAAAAGGTGCCTTCGAATAGTTTCCATAGAGAAAAGTGAAAACCCCCACCAGCACTAGGCCATTGGGAACAACCAGCTCATACTCCATCTAGATGGAAGAGAAACATCAAGAATAGCCTTCAGTTTCTCTAACCGTTGTTTTTCTTGGACTGCAAGGTGTGCTAAATGCCGCTGAGAAAATGTGAACTTTCTCCAACACACTGAAGAATTCGGATCCGTGTCTTTCATTGTCACTCTGTGAGTGCGCTTATTTACTCATAGGGCACTTTTAATACAGTGTGACGGAGACATTAAGCTCAAGTCTGGTCTAGTATTCTGAAAATAACTCACCATTGGGGAGGAGAATAAAGGGTGTTAATCTCAGTTCCTTGGCTGAAATTCCTAGTAAAGTTTTTACTTCTCCATTCCCAAGAATAGGCGCAGTGTTTCTCAAGAAATAATTCATATTCAGAGTGTTACTCTGTATATAAAATTTCAGCGCACCAGTGCACAGCTAATCCTTAGAAGGAAAAGTTGCCCTCAAAAATCTAGCCAGCTCTGCAATACTTAATGTATATGGACTTGAATGATAGGCAAAATGTTGAAAGAATTAAGTTAAATGTATTTCAGGGGAAAAAAAACATTGAGAAAACTCTTGGGTAAATCTTTTACAGATGGTAGACAGCTTAATTGCTGTGGTAAAGTTGTCTGATATTTCTGGAAAAATTTGGGTGCTACAGTAATCCATAGAGCCCAATGGGCCCAGGCTTAAATGGCTCGCGCACATCTTAATCGCAGCTTGGTTGCTAAAGTTTCACCCAGGGTTTTGTGGGGTGAGTTTTTTCCTTCCTTTATTTTTTCCATTCAACTCCTTTTAACCAATTTAGAAGTTGTACATGTATTATTTGGACGGGAAAGCAACAGAGGCCTTAAATGAAGTGAATGAGGCTACAGTATTCCTCCTTACCAAATGTCTTCCTGGAAAGTTTTATGCTGTACACAGCTGGACAAACTTTAGAAAAAAAAATATATATGTGTGTGTTTGTATGGAGCATTGTGCAGGACACCACGTTAACAGCAGCAGCACAGCCTCCGGCTTTCAGCGGTGCAGTGTGCTTTGTTGTCCATTGCTCCCCAGGCTGGCGACCAGGTCAGCGTCCGCAGTGGGCACACCCTCGCGATGCTTCCTCAGCAAGTCGTGGATGCAGGAGCCAATTTTGTCATAGGCTGTCACTGTGTATCTGAACTGAAGTGGCTGCGTTGAGCTAAACTGTAGTATTGTCCTTATCTGGTAATGAGCAGGTATAAAGAGAGACTGAAATTAGCGTGACGTTCAGCTCCTATTCTTGCCATCACATCTGCTATCTTGATCATCAAGCTACAGCTAGAAGATAAACTCATATCTTCTACTTAATCGGCCCATATGTCCCTTTCTTGAGAAACCATTTATTCTAACACTCTCTGTTTGTGTTATACAAATATACAAATGACACATTTCGTGTCATTTCTGTACTCTGACTGCAGAATTACGATTCTATTCTGTCCTTCTTTATTTGAAACCTACATCATCTTTTATGTAAGCTGTCTGGTGGTCTTTCGGTATTTCTTTTTTTTGTTTTTCCTTCTTCCTTTTTCAATTTCCCACCTGGCCAATACCTTACCCTCCCATGGGATGCCGTCAGCCCGGTCACCTGGGGCTGGCTGTGCCCTGTGTGAGCCGAAGGGAGAGTGAGCTCGACCCCCTGTATGGGGCTCTGCTGATAGCTCATGGGGCTGCTGATAGCCCTGTTGGGGCTGCTGATAGCCCTGTTGGCCACTCACTGGGTGTCATGGGAGCAGGCACGTGGCTGTCCCCACCCTGCGGGGCTTCCCTGGGCGTACCTGGGGCAGATGACACTGGTGGCACTGGGCACCTGGGGCGTGACGGGGGGGTTCTCCCTTCAGCACACGCAGCCTTTCTGCAGGCACGAACCCTGCCCCGAGGGGATGGTCCGATGCTGGCAGGGTTTCTGCTGTGACTCCGCTGGGCTTTGGAGCACCCACTGTCCCCAGCTTCCTCCAGCGTGTTTGCTCTCCTGTGAGCGTGGTCGGGATGCTGTCGGCCAGCGCTGCCCCAAGGTGCCAGCCCACAGCGGGGAGTGAGAAGCACCTCGTTCTGCATCCAGTTCGCCATGTCCTGGCCTGGCCTTGGAGCTTTCCTTGACACACTCTCCTCTCCATAGGGGATATCTGTCGTAGTAACAGGCAGAAGAAAACAATTTCTGCCTCTCTCAGAGAATAAAGCTGTCATGAAACTCGGAAGCTCGTCTGTCAGCCTGTACAGTGTTAGGATGCTCTGTGATGTGGTGTTCTGCATTACAAATATATGCTTAAGTGTGTGATGTCTAAAAGCATACTGATTTTACAATGGATAATTTATACGCATAATATTTTGCACTTGCTGGAAACTTCCTGAGTGAGATTTTTTTCACAAATCACATTACTGGTGTGCAATTGTTTGCGGGATTACAGTTCAAGGAGTCTGTGTTCTGCTTTTCAGTAATTTTTTGATGCTTTCTGGAGCCAGACTGACATCATTGTTGCTCAGTTCTTCCAGCTCTTAAAAAGATACTTTTGTTTTTTGTTTCTTTCTAACAGGCACTGCTTTTAAAGGCTGATAAAGTGCTGACTATGCAGTTATGGGCGAGTCTGGGTCTGGTCTCTCTCACTCCACATTTCTCTCCTCTCGGGACAGTCGTCTGGGGAGCGAGAGATCCCCCCAAACAATAATATGACTTCAGGATGAAAATAAACCTGATAAGGAAGTGGAGACAGGATTATACACTAGCGTCATTCCTCAAAAATCAAAGCATTTAAAAAAAAATACTGAAAATTTCATTCATGTCCTAGTTTGACCCCTTAAGAGGTCATATTTTCAGGGCTTTTCCTCTGCAAGCTGAGCAACTGGCACTGCTTGTGTGCAGGTAAGTGCCTCCAGGAGGAGAGGACCTTCCTCATGCACCACTGAACCACCGGAGTTCTCAGCCTCGAAGGCAGGCGCTGGGTCCCAGCTTGGTGCTGGGAGGGCCCCATGTTAGTGCAGCACCCGGTCTGTGTGTGCCATGCCTTCGGTAGCTCATGGGCTTCGGGAGCAGAGTTATTTTTTTTCTCTAGGAACAATCTCAAATAACCAGCACCTTTCTGGATGTGTTCTTTAAACATCTGAGCAGCCTGGTCTTACATCTCCTAACGTGTTCTCAGCTGCTCTTTGCAGGGCTGCCTGTACCTGCTAGTCGGATACGGCTTCCATGAGGAGGAACAGTGCTGGGGTTTTTGTGGTCCTGTGGGTGTTTGAGTATGCCATTATGTGCATTTATTCCCTGAATACAAAGCATAAGCTTCTGCAGAGTGGCTGGCAAAGCCGTCTCAGCTCAGGCACCTGGAATATCCACTCTGCAATCCTATTCCTCCTGGGCCTTCACAAATGGAGATGTCCGGTCAGGATTCCTGCATGGATCTTGTGATAACTACAACCCTATCTCTGCATGCCTGAAAAAGGCAGCAAGTGCAGAGTGTGTGAACAGAGTAAGCATTTCTGGTAGTTCTCTTGCTTTTCTTCCATCAGCACCTCTACTGACCGGTGGGGAAACTCTTCTTGTTGGCTTTTCCCGCTCTCCCCCGAATGTTGAAAGACAGTGCGACTGCTGATCTGGTGGGTGGTGCAACCACCACACAGCCTGCCTAGAAAGGAAGGCCTGGGGAGACTGGGACGAGAAGTGCACATTACAGCCATAAAAGGATGGAAAACTGCCCCTTTGGCCACCAGGCCGTGGGGGAACATCTTGATGAGCAACTTTTTGACTCAGCTGGAGCCCTGCAGAAGTGCAGCCATCCAACCCCTCCTTTGGGACCAGCTGTGACATAAAACCACAGTTTCCCTGGAAACACTGGGTGAAACCCTGCAGCCATTGCAGTAAACGGGTGTTTCAGTATCATCTTGAATAGGGCTGTGCTGTCGCAACAAGCGGCTGTTATTTACTATTTTCATGCTTCCAATGAAAACCCCTCTCTAGTCAATGGAGGGAGGCAGGAACTTTCAGACAGTGAATAATCCCATCTATTTTAGACACTGACTTCAGGATGGGATGATTAATCTTCTGTAATTTATCTCCATCCACTGAAGGTAGAGGGAATCTAGCTTGGAGTCAGGCTCTGCCATCAAGATCTCCAGCTTACATGAGATAGATTGGTTACTTTAACCCACAAGTATGGGACCAGAAAGATCTCATTCTCTCTGAGATACAGTCATTTTCCTGTTTTATGTCAATATTGTAATTTGCACAGTGGGACACACAATGGAAAGATTATTGTCTCCTCAAGGGAATCTGGTCCCGTGTTTGTGGAATAAGTGACAAAATCTTAATAACCATCTTTCTCCATCTCTCTTTTTCCATCTGTCTTTCTCTATTCTTCCTGAAAATGGAGACAAGGGGTACCTCCAGAAGGGTGCATTTGGGTTTAGAATGGGTGGCAAGTCCATTGTAGGAACCTGGGAAGGATGGGTTCCTTTTTTTCATGCAGATTAGCAGAATTCACATAGATCTTTTTTGTAAGGATATAAAGAATGCTAAAAAAAAATAAGAGAAATATGAAAGTAATTCTGCCTGGTTTTAAATGGTTACCTTGATATTTGAGAGAAAAAAAGGCAACATCTCCACTTTTTCTCCCTCATGTAGCATGGAAGAAAACTGATCCAAGAGCTTGATAAGAATTACCTGAGAACTAAAACAAGATGTCACAGCCCTCCAGCATCACTGCATTTCTTTCAGAGAAAGATGGAGGACCTGAGCAGTGTAAGCCAGTTTTTCTTTTTGCGGTACCCTCTCCTCCTCCTCCTCCTCCTCCTCCTCCTCCTCCTCATTTCTACTTTCGGGCCACCTGATTTAAACAGGCCGCGTTACTCCAGTGTTCCAGTGTGCACAGAGCACACGTGAGTGCGACCCTCAGAGCTCAGACAACATCTGTCTGTAAAAGATGTCAGAAACCTGATGTCTTTGTGGCTACTTTGAGAAACACAGTGCGACTGTCAAAGTCCAGAGGGCTGCGGGTGTTGTGCAGAGGAAATCCACGCTCTTCTCTCTCCTTCCAGCCCGGCAGCGTGGGCGCGGGGCAGCCTGCACGCTGGGCACTGAGCCCTGCTCGAAGTATCCCTCGGCACCAGCACCCCCAGCTTGAACGTGATCGTGGCAGATAATCTCATCATCATAACAGTGCCAGAGCACAGTGTGGGGACACCGGTAAGGAGAAGTAATACCTTTCGTTAAAAAGAGAGGTGATAGGAGTAAAGCCCAGAAGATTTCAGGCACAAAATCCTTTCCCCTAGCTTATAGTCTACTGTGCGTCTAACCTTTCCCATGGCATTCATGCTTGAAGCTTTTTGCAGTCTGTCGCCACAGTATCTGTAGTTATGAAATACGCAGAAACCCCAGAAGTAGGACCCTTGCTCTGCGATGCACCTGGGCAGAGCAAAGGGAGAGGTGGTGTCTGCTGAAAGGAGGTGCTTTGAGGAGTATTTTAGGGGGAGTCTGGCTGCCAAGCAGAGAGGAAACAATGAGATTAGTTGTGCTAAAACCAAAAATGGCTTACCCGTGTTTAACACCTTGTGGGAGAGATTTAGTTCTTTACTTTTATGTGTATGAAATGGATTTGATTTAATATGGAGCAGATTATGGACAGGTGGAAGCCAGCATGTGATCCACTGCAATCTCTACGTGGAAATAAGAGTACGGTGTGCTTGATTTACCAAAGGTGGTCAAAATAACATTTTTGTGAGTGTATTTCTGTTGCAAGGGCACTTAAAAAAAACTCAAAACGCCCAGTCCAAAATAGTGGCAGAAGATCTAAGTCCTCTGCTGCTCTTTTATTTGATGCTATGTTCATTAAGGTCTCCAATTCAGCTCACTCTGCTTTACTGGCAAGTTGCAAACGATAGCCTTTCATCCTGGTGTTCACCTGCCTAGCAAAAGCTCCTTTGTTTTTAAATATGCATTTCCTGAGAATACTTGACTACTGGAGAGAATAGGAACTTTGTAAGTGGAAGCACAATATGATTCAGCTCTCAAAGATGTAGATATTTCTTCTCTAGATTCTCAGAGGAATAAGTTCTGAGTTGTTTTTTCCTGTATGTACCCAAGTCGCATTTAGCTGACAGCTGAAGTTTCTAGCCAGATAATGAGTGTATTTTTCAGAAATTGTACACAGAGGATTTCTTATGGGTTTTCTTCAGTCCCTTCCTATTTTTAGAGTTACATGCAGTTCACAGTACTTCTCTCTCCATTACAATAAGACAGCAGGTGTTCAGTTAAACTCAATGATTTTCAACTGTCATATTCCTCTTGTTTACTGGTAGGGTCGAAAAGCATTTTTCCAGTGCTGATTTGGGAAAAAAAAAAAAAAAAAGTGATTTCAGCATAATGGAAGATCGCTATGAATTGGTGTCAAATGTTAACTGATTCAATAGAAAAAAATACAATGTTTTCATGGAATTGTGGAAAGATTTGGCTGTGAAGTGACCTCTGGAGGCACCTGGACATGTCCCCAGATCTGAGCATAAGTAACTGCAAAGCCAGTTTGGGTTGCTCAAGCTCTTCTCTGGTTGAGATTTGAAACTCTTCACTATGGAGACCAGAAGCTGGAGGTTGCAGAGGAGTTTGCCATGGCAGTCTACAAAGAATCCCAGATGAAAGGTCTGGTAAGCGGATGCTCTTCCTGGATGGGAGCTTCTGTAGGGCTCTTGGATGATGCAGAGTCTCCAGGTCCATGGAGTGAACAGGCGCTCTCATGACCTTGCTATCTCTCTTAAAGTGGGGGTTTCAGCAGCTGTTTCCTTAACAACTCTGGGCTTTTGTTTGGCTTCAAATGGGCAGAGTCATTGTACTTTGTTGTGTATTCAGACCTAAGCTTTAGTACTCCATCAAATCATTAAAATGCTAAGAAATGTGGGCTTTTTCTTTTTATACTCCATGTACAATAGAAATTGCTTTCAAGCAGAATTTCAACAGCCTTCTTGCTTTGACATTGAAAACATTCTTGTGCAGAGCAGTAATCACACAAAAATTGCTGTAATAAACTGTTCCATTTATAGAAATGTAAACAATATTTATGCGCTATTGGTAGTACTTTGGACAAAATCTATGTGTGGGCTTGTGTCTTGAAAAAAATAACAGTGAAGGAAGAACATGACACATGGAGAAAGAACAATCTGGTGACTAAAACTTTGACTGTCGCAACGGCCTCAATGAACCCATGTACTAATACTAATTTTAAATGATTTTCTGTTGGAGACCCTAGGAAAGATCCCAACTTCTGGGAACTTCTAATCAACTTTTCACTTTTTTAGTGTGATTTTGTTAAAGCACCTTATGCTGATCACCTCAAAACCAGAGACTTTTAAAAACAGGCCTTATCCACCACTTTTCTCTGCAATGGTTTTTATTCTATTTCAGCATCCAACATCTACCTATGTATAATGATTGATAGGAGTACAACTATTCAATTTTTGCAAAGGTTGCTGTGTCCTGTGATACCTTTATCAGGGAAAGAGCACTCTCTTTTTCTCCCCTCTTTTTCTACCTATCACATTTTTACTAGATTCATCCCTTTCCATCTTAATTTCATTCTCATGTTTTGTGGGGACAGTGGGCTGTAGAAAGAAATGTGCTCTTCAGTGGAAAAACAGAGGCTTACATATGAACAGAATGATATCTTTTATTATCTTTCTAACAAAGTGGTTGATGTTTTAACAAATCTGTCATAGAGAAAATTCTAAATTACTGTAAATGTAGTTGCTGGAGGTTAAGTTAAGCCTGAGGTTTAACTTGTATTTGTCCCCCTCTTTTCCCATCTGTTCCCACTCTGCCCAGCTAGTTCTTTGGAGGGAACTGCTCCGTGCTGGTCTCTCTTGGCAAAAGGGAAATTCTGTTCTGTGGAGTTTAAGCAGAGCAAGCACAGCTTATCCTTTCAGTTGCATGTAAGATGACTTGATGAGAAATTTCATATACAGGTATCACTTAGAAACTGTAGACAGAAATATCTTAGCTTATTTTGTGATGATCATAATACGTGTGGTCCAGCTGGAAGAAGATCTATTCAGAAACTTTTTAAAGATTGCAAATGCAGCAGGTTCTTTGGTCTTTCTCAGGGCTGGATGTGTCCCATTGACTCATACCACGTACAAGAAAATTACAGCACGAGGTAAAACACTGAGCAGGTCCTTGCATTCAGTAGGTTAGGATGATGCAATGATCTGCTCAATGGGAGCTGGGGTCAGTGCCAGGGAAGAGACATCTTCTGTGGTCTTGTGATTGCCAGAGCGGATATTTAAGAAGTAGCCTGTGGTTTGGTCAAAGTGGGGTGCAAAGAAACAAGCTGTTCCTTAATATTTCCTGAAGGGCCTAAAGAAGTAGCTGGACTGGAAGAACAGGTAGCTCATCCTGTGGATGAAAGCAGAAAGTCACAATGTGAAACTCAGACCCAAAGTAACCGGGAGGAAGAAGAGGAGCTCTGACAGGAGGTGTGGAGAGCTGAATGACCTGTCGGTTATAAAGAAATAAGAGAAACCTTAGTAAGAGGAAATTTGTGCATTAAGTTAATTACAATTTGAGCAAGTGCTTGAGGAGACAAGTCATTGAAGTAAGGTCTCGCACATTTAGAGGGATGCCAATGGCCCTGCCACAGTCCCACCTCGTCCACAGGTGGGAGCTGTGACCATCCATGTTAAATGATCTAAAGAACAAGCCTACATTAGCGAAACGAGTGGAAACCATGAGTCTCTGTGTTCATTTGGAAATAGCTTCTTTGGTCTGGGTGATTACCCTGTCCAGCTTTTCAGTGGTCCCTTTCAGGTTAAGATCTCATCTTAAGAGAAAGCTTGCCTTCATCTCTAATATATCTGTATATCAAAATAATGAACGGCTTGTAGTGAGAAGTCTTTCTAAGGCCACCTGTGTACCAAGTAATATTGCAGTGATTTTTAGGGAGGGAAAAGTCAGGTCTTTCAGTTCTCTGCAGTGATCTCCACCCATACTGTCCAGGTCATCTTTGTGAATCAGACTCCATGGTCTCTCAATAGAAGAGTCTGAGAGACCAGGAGAGATTAACACTGAAAATCCAAAGGTGGCAAGGCTTGTATTATCAGGCTTGTATTGGCTTTTGTAAGGCTTGTATTGTTTTTGAGACTGGTGAGTCCACAAAAAACATCCTTGTCCCTACAACACCTCATGGAGGATGGTAGGACTTGATCTGAACCTGTTTATAAACCACAGACTTCATGATCACACATTTGAAATGAGGGAGAGGGAGGAAGGAGCCACCTCCTAGCAGGTGTGAAGGGAAGAGCTCTGTACATCCATTAGAAAAGACAGCAGAACCCTGTGGACAGGTGAGTACTGAACTGTGGGGCCAGTGGTGATTCTGACATGGTCTCCTGACCTCAGTAGGTCAAATCTGAGAGGTTGAGCCAGTTTCTTGAGACTGGAAAGCTTATGACATATGATCATTGTTACTTTCAGCACATCTTGCTTGCCTGAAGGATGGTTTGGTCGTCTTATTGTTCATGGGCCTGAGGAGAACAGTTAGACTTGCAACATGGCAGGAAAAGGTGAAGAGGTCGGACCAACCTCATGTTTGAAGTTATTGGGTAACAACTGTAAAAGGTTAACCATCAACCCAGATCATAAGTCTTTAAAGAGGGCTTGTTATGGAGCGGCTAATTACCTTGCAATAGAGCCCATAGAAACTTGCTGAATTTGCACACTTACAACCTCATCTGTTGAATTTTTCAGGCTCCTGAGAGCTGGCAAAGGTGAAGCAAGACTTCTGTTGTCCATTAGGTGGAAACAGGATTTCCTCATTTGTTTTGCGGTGGGTTCTTTTTGTATTCTGGAAGTAAAACAATTATTTCTTATCCCACTTGGCATGCTGGAATGATGGAGACAAACATGGACAGTCAATTATAACTGCTGAGAAAATAAGGCGCTGTTTTTCTGAAAACCTAATGAGTGCTGTGTGTTGATCTGAATTTATTTGATCTGAATTTATTTCTTTTTGGACTGTGACAAAAGGTTAGAAATTACTGTGTTTCTGGATGTTAACAATGATATAACAAAAAATTATCCAGATTTGTGCCTGAAATGTTGACTTGATGTGGTGGCAGCCCCTTTTCCCACAAGGGGCTTGGGTTCCCAGGTTAGATCAGACCTCAAAGAGCAATGAGTTTTTCAGTCTCATCTCCAGCTCACTCACCTGCAGGTTAGCAGAGGAACCTCCAGACAGAGCTGAGGGGTTGGTGCAGACAGAAAGGTGCTTGCTAACTCCAGGGGCTTCACATGCTACAGCCTAATGGGAGAATGTGACATGAGACCAGACCAGGACCTGCTGGGTCTGTGTTTCATAGACTGACACTTATGGTTGGCCCTGGGTACACCAGTGCTGCCAGGTTCACAAACATCACGAAGAGTGGCTAACGAGCCTATGCAAGAGATGTCCATTTTAGGAAACAATGAGGCTTGGACATCTCTGAGACTCTTTTGGGTGCAGGCAGTAAGTAAAACATGGTGAGTACCGCTTTCACAGCCCGTACAGGGAGAGGAGTCTGCTACAGCCTTTGCTCTGACCTGCCACATAGCACACACCATCAGACTTCACCCTGACTGCGGTCTGGAGACTGTAAGTGTTTCCCCAAATACCATCTTTTTTTTTCCTACTTCTTCCTACCTGACTGTTTGAGCAACCTGTCACTATTCATCAGCAGGCTCTAACATACACCAAAGTGGAAAAGAAGACAACATGCCACAGAAGTAAAGGAGATGTTTCTTTATTAAACCTTTTAGCGCTTAGCCCCCCTCTCCCTTGAGCATTGACACAAGAAGAGAGCACGAACAAAGAGTTGAAAGTAAGCCGGAGCCGTGGTGGGTATCAGGTGACTGTCCCGTCGGTGTTTGTTGAGTTGGAAGCACCGGCTGGTGTCGAAGTGCTGACTCTTTGTGAGTGAGCTCCATGAAAATGTAATAGTAGGTACTGTATGCTAACTTGAAACCTAATGTGTTATTACTGGCTTTTATATACCTGGTTACCCATGGATAAAGCTATATGATATTTATTATAGCAGGGCAGGATGGCTTTGTAATCTGAATATGCTGCATTCACACTAGTGATTTGAACAAAGTGTTTCTTCATTTCTCCAGCCATTAATGGTTTTCTCATAAGAAACCATGAAGTCAGTTTTGTTGTGTTTGTCAGCTGGGTTTTGACTGTGTGTATTTTGTTCCACAAAGGGGTTATTCAAAACCTCCCCTTCAGTCTTAATTAATTGCAGACCCTGTGGAAGGCGAGCCCTGTGGGGCTGGAGAGGTTCCCGTCTGGTTTCCATTTAGCCTGTGGCTGCGTGTGGAGGCACGGCTGGCTCCCAGCGCGGGGACCTCAGCTGCTCAGCACGCTCTCGCCAGCCTGCCATGGCAAGGAGCGAGCACCAACGTTGAAGGCAGCATTTACTGACCAGCCTCCAGCCCGGGGTGCTCCTCTGGGGTACCTGCAGGCAGAAAGCAGGCTTATGCTGGCAGAAGAGGACAAAATTCCCAAGTGACCCCCCCACCGCCACCACCTCCAGCTCTATCTCCTTCAGATAAAGGCCCGTGAGACTTTTTGGAGACAAACTTCCCATTCACAGTAGTTAAATCTTGCAGCTGTTAGCCGTGCTTTCGTTCAGCTCTTGGTCCTGTTCCAGGATTCTCTGCCATCTCTGAATGCCTAGGTTTCATACCAGGGAGCAAGTCAAATGAAGGGGTGTCACAGTGTTCCCACCATCTTCAAATGCCATTGTTTATTTTACTGGAATTGCATAAGTCAGACATGAAAAAGTAATGTTTCCTGTCAAAAAAAAAAAACCCTATCCCTAATAAATATACATAGTGTGTGAGTGCCCTGGCTGGCTTAAACTCTTCAGAGCCTCTACCTACCCTTTTAATTTATGCATTTGATCCGTTTGCTGTAAATAGACACAAAGCCCAGAGAATAGTTCTGTTTCCAGAGGAGAATATTTTCTGTTGAGTTTGGCTATGCAGGGCTCACTTTTGCAGAAGAGCTATGAATAGTAGGCTAATAAAAGCAAGCGGCTCCTCCAAACATTGCACAACAACATGCTGGGATGAAAGGTGGTCCTGCGGTCATGTTGCCCTCCAGAAAACTGCAGCTCATTACAAAGCACCAAAAATTCAAAAGCACTAAAGAAATAAGCCCCCTCCCCAAGAAGAGCTTTGTGCAAATACCTTCTCTCCGAAAGTAGACAGACAGTCTCCTTGAATGGAGCGTGAGGCTTGCATCTACCTGTTGGTTTCCATCCCGGGGAGAGCTCAGGGCTGCCCTAGCAGGGGTGAGAGCCTGTCCATACGAGGTCGGAGTGAGGCAGCAGAGGCCAGAGAGAAGATGCAGAGCTGAAAGACACGTGAGGGCAGCCTGGCCAAGCTGCCAGAGCCGCGGCCAGCTCTGGGGGCCTCTTCTCCAGTGGGGTACGGAGAGCCGGCGCTGTGAAACGGGGGGGCGAAAGCTCCAGCTTCCAGCCCGCACGGCCCCTCACAGTTACACAGGGGCTCGTGCTGCGTTTGGTGCTGGGGTGAGAAATGAGGGCAAACATTCTGCTTCAAGCGGTTTTCACTATAGTAAATTAAAATTCAGACATAAAAACTCCTCGGGAAATGCTGAGGATGGTCTCAGCACAGCATGTAGCTACAATAATTTGTTATTTGGCATTTTAGTGTCTTATGCACAGACAGACAGGAGGATTTCTGAGTTTTGTAGGAAAAGCGGATGCTGTAAGAGGGCAAAACTACAAAAAGGGCTAGAAATTAGCACAGCAGGCAAGCGGAAAGCAGACACAGCACAGGACTGCAGCAGGATTTGCTGTCTGCTAAGTTCAATAACGATACTGCAATAGCACTTGCCAGGTCAGAACACTTACTCCAGCACCATCCTCTGATAAGTGATTTCAGATGCTTTCAGAGCAAGAGGTCCTGCAGTAAAACAGAGTGCAGTGAAGACAGAGGTGAAGGTGTTCAGGAAAAGCTGGAGTGGGGCAAGCAGCCTCAGGATGCTGCACAGGACACAGGAAAACTGCTTGTGCTGGGCGGGACACAGTGGTAGCCCATCTGGCCCTGTGCCCACTGTATGGGAGATCCTTCCTGCCACACGGCATGGTTATTGAGGGAAGCTGGCACCCACGGCTTTTGGAGAGCAGCACCTGCACCCTTCTGCTGTGCTTGAGGGCACCAAGCACAAAAAGCTGGGAAAAGGATGCTCAACCGCACACCGCTGCATCAGGTGGAGTTCAGCAAGCTGAGCACAGAAGTGACGCTGCCAAGAAACCTGTGCTGATGCCATGCGAAAAGGGGCATTTCTGTCACCAGGACCCGTGGGACAGGTTTGCAGGCTCTGTCAGTCTGCAGGCTGGCTCGAGGAAACTCACACGTGCCCCAGCCACTGCTGGAGCTGGGCTGATGCTCCTCACCATGGCAGTGCCAGGCTGTGTGTCCATGGGGCCTGGGCACGCAATTCCATGGGCCCAGCTCTGCAGCTGTGATCGGTCTTGTTCCTCCACCCTGCCTACTGAGTAGCTCCCCCGTCAGTTTATTACAGGCTTAGGGATTTTACAAGTTTATGAAAAGCTGAATGCACAAACATCTTTGGCAGGCATCCATCCATCAGCACTCATAAACTTGGAGGAGTTTATTGAGGAGTACAGAAGACAGCAATAATGAAGGCCAAAGAGTAAAGCCACTGGGAAAGCCTATGTTGGGTCCCTTGGCCTGCAAAAAGAGTCCAGACGTTTTGACGGGTGGATAAGTATTAAAAATGCTTCCCAGTGAATGCCACCTGAAAAAAACAAACCAGAAGATTTCTCAGACACATTGATGTTCTCCTCCTCAGGAAACCTCCTCAGACACTGCATGTCCTGGAGAGCCCAGTGGTACTGATCACCATCCCTCCCAGTGCAAGGAAAGGACAGAAAAGCTCACCACTTCTTCCAGTCAGGCTGTTTGGGTTTGGTCTGAGAGCGTTTTGGGTGCAAAGCCCTTCGGGTCTTCATGGACATCTCTCATTGCCATCCTGACTGCTGTGAATGCAGTCTGAGCTACTGAAGGTAATTGAGCCCCATCATGCTGATGCTCCGTCACAAACTGCTTGCTGATCTGTTGGCTGTTTTAAGGGGTTTCTAAAGTAAAGGGACTTTCCATATAATGTCTGCTTAAATTACTAGGCAGATCTAATTAACTATTGAGCAGCCTATTACATTGTGATTGTATCACAAACTGGTGAAGAATGAAAGAAAGTCTTTCAACTAAAATTCTTCTAAAAAGAAATATGGAATACTTGGTACAAAAGGAGAGTGAACTCCTAGAAAACATGGTACAAACAAGATGTAGCAAAAAAGTGTGCAGTAACCTCTCCTTTGAAAGGCTTATAGTGAGTGTCTGATACTTGGTACAACAAACCCGGGCAGCTAAACACTTCAGAAAAGAAGAACCTGCTACTTTCCACCTCCATCTTTGCAAAAAAGGAAAAAATTCAAACAGAAAAAAATAGAGTCTTCAGCAAAAGAGTCTTTATACATGCTGCAGAAAAATATTGAGTATCCACTTGAAATTACTAAATTCAGAGGGGAAAAGAAGCCTGTATTCTACTCCTGTTTCCTGAAGCACCCACTCACAGAGTTCAGGCATGCAAGCTCCATTGACTCCATGAAATAATTATGGGGGCTAAGGGTTTTGGACATCGTTGAGACACAAAAAGTTCTTCCAGAATAACCACACTGGCCAAACCCCTGGCTGCAGGCAGCACACGCTGGCAAAAATGCTTTGCCAATATATATTGCAGGCATGGTGAGCAATAAAAGATGTACAAAAGCAAACCTTTTGTATGCTTGAAGGGTTGATTCTATATTAAGGCTTTTGCTGTCATAAAAATGTTGCAACAACAACAACAAAGTCACAGCAGCTATAAGTGACCACAATTATTAGACAAAAGTTTAATGTGACCATTTGGCTTAAAAAAAAACATGTCTCACAGCATCAGCTTCAGTTTTTGGGATGTGTATATGAAAGAGTTGTGGCAGGTGAGTTGTGAGTCGGCAGGGCTTGGGTGTTTGAGATGAGAAATGTTAAAAAAAAGAAAGGTTGGAACCATGTTGGTAGCACCAACTTTTTAGTCAAGTGAATCATAGAATCATAGAATGGTTTGGGTTGGAAGGGACCTTAAAGACCATCTGGTTCCAACCCCCTGCCATGGGCAGGGACACCTCCCACTAGACCGGGTTGCCCAGGGCCCCATCCAGCCTGAACACCTCCAGGGATGGGGCATCCACAGCTTCTCTGGGCAGCCTGTTCCACTGCCTCACCACCCTCACAGTGAAGAATTTCCTCGTAACATCTAATCTAAATTCTACCTATGAAATATATTTCCACCATTGCAAGGCTTTAAGAGTGATTAATAGAAGCATTACCTCCTACTGCTTTTTTAAGGTCCTCATTCCATTTGTGATTCAGTATACCTTGTACTGAACCAGGAAGACAGATGCATCAGGAGGCCTCTCAGCTGGGCTGGAGTTCTTGGGGCATAGCAACTTATTCTGAAACCACTCTTCTCATCAGCTTTCACCCTTGTCAATAACTTTCTTGAATAGTTGTTGATGTACTGCTATAGAAGAAGGAAAGTTTTCTACTTGAGAAGCAGTTTTAAGCAGATTTGGGGCACTGATCTAAGCAGTTCTGTTTGACTAGTGTTGGCAGAGAAAGCGAGAAACCCTGTAGCTCTTAAATGCTTTTCAAACATCAGATGAAGTATCTCCCAAGCAGGACAAAGAAGTTATGCCAGCCTCAAATATGTCATCTGAGGATAACAAAAATAATTCCAGGATTACTACAGAATACAACTGAAACTGTTTTAAAATAGAAGTCAAAGTGACAATATTTCAAAATAGATCTCAATTCCATTGCAGTCCTATTAACTCCCACTAGGTTTTGACCAAGCTTCTGCTGCAGACCATAGCACCCAGCAGACAGCTCTGGGGAACTCTTACCAGCAAGATGAAAGGTAGTGAACATTAGTTTCAGGGAAGGAAAATGTTCAGCTAGAAAACTGATAAAGCAAAATAGTCTCATGTAAACAGGACACCCCAGGATAGCAAAAGCAATTAAACCAAACTTCTGTAATCATGACTGTAAGCCATTTGCCAAAGCTGATAAAAGAGAGAGAAGAATTATCTCTTTAGATCTCTGTGTTAGGCCACAGTGTCACTGAGAACACCCAGCTGGAAGAAGAACAAAATGATGGAGCTGAGACGCTGAAGAGAAACCACAGCTCCATCCACCTGGGCCAGTAAATGCTGCAGGATTCGGCCTTCTCTGATGCCTGAGAAGTGTCGGCACAAGCTGAACCCAAAGCCTGAGTGATGTTTCTCTTGCCAACCTGTGTTAACGTCTCCTTCAAGACAAGTTCAATTGTATTCTCAGGAAGAGTCATACAGAGACAGCACTGAAAGCCTAGGGGAGATTTCTGTAGCAAGCTACCCTTGAACGGGGACTGTCCTTGTGGTACAGCACCAGGACTTTCTCAGAAGCTGGTGAGTCACAGAAGACCCTCACCTGCTCACCCAGAGACCTTCATAAATCCAGAGCCCTGCTGCAATCAGTGTTCCCTTAGGACTTTCCCAGTCATTGCTTATTTGTTGCAAGAGTGTTTGTGTGCAAATGCTCGGTTTGTCGTGCTAAGGCCAGCCCTCTCCTCCTGCCGGCCCTGCCGTTCCTCCCGTAATGACACACCAGCAGGTTTTGTGGAGATGAAGCTTGATGCCACCTGCGGAGCAGATTGTGCAGCATCTCTGATTTAATTGGGCAAAGGCAGAAATCCAGTTAAGAAAAGAGAAATTTTGTTTCCACGCAAATCCTTTGGGAAGCAGAGATGATGGATGGAAAACAATGTCAGCCTGATGTTAAGAAAATATAGATTTCAAAGTTTGCCAGTGTGTGGCAGTGGTCCTTTAGTAACTGCAGGCACATGAAGCAAAGTGCTGTTAAGTTTCATGCTTCGCTGTGGAGGCCAACTTGGAAGAGGACCCAGGCAGCCGCTCACTGGACACGCACAGATTCAAAACGATCTTTGAGACACCAATTAAATACAAACATGTTTTTTAAAAAATCGCTGCAAGATCCACAGTAGCTTGACCTGAGGTGTGACAGAAGTGAATTGCTAATAAAACCTGCCAAGGAGGAGCCGTTTAAAGGATGCCTTTAACACTTTTCACAATAAAATAGTTTTCACAAGCAGCTCATATATCTCCCAGCCTCCCTTGGATGTGTTGCTGCTGAGTGATTCTGGAGTCATTAATGGATTGCAAACTCCCCCCTGCTCCCCGCAACCAACTTCAGATAGTTAACAGCTTAGTACCTTTCCAGGACGATAGCCTTCTTTGAAATATGCTTTGAAATGCACCACGCTTGAGTAATGGGCAGAGCTGAAAGCCACTGAGGGTTGCATATCTTGCTGCTGTTTGGACCTCTGGGAAACTCCCCTGGAAATCTTCCTTGTTTACAACTCCATCTCTCATCTGCGGGGGCACTCCTTCGGCAGGGGCCTACAAAGCAGAGAGGTAAGTGTGAGGACAAGCCCAGACCCAGTTAAGGATGAAGTTTGAAGCTGTGGTCTTGAAAATGTCTGTTCAGCTTCTGTCTCTGCCTGGAGGCACCTGGAGCTCACCATTCGCAGGCCTGGAGGAATGGGGCAGGGCCCTGCATGGGAGCCACCACAGCTTCTGTCTGCAAATGGTCCAGGAATCTCTTTGCTGGCCCAAACGCTTCCTCTGTGTTGTATCCAGAGGTTATCGCGTGTAAAGCAGAGACACTGCTAAGATCTGGGAGTGGGTCTTCATGACCCACTACAGACTACATGACTGTCATAACCATTGGGAAAAGGAGGAAGGTGTGGAAGGAGTGGGATCAAACTACTCTTTTGCAAAAGTAGTTGCAAAAGTGACTGGGAATTGAGGGTTTGCTATGGGAGTGCAACAGGGAACTGGAGTGTTCTTGGAGCAGAGTGGGAAGAGTGACTGGTTCAGTTTGGCCCTTATCTGCTCTTCAAAGAGGTTCCAGCTTTGGACACCAGCTGGTGAATAGGCTGCGTTGAAATAGTAAACAAGCTGAAGCTAATTTGTTTTACACTTTGATCTCTCTTTTTTTTTTTTTGGTCACTGTGTACTGTTGTCACTGCAAGATGATGGGGGGCGGGGGGGTTGTGGCTGTGAGCAAGAGCTCCTGCACGGTCCTAGGAGGTGCTACCACTGTGTGAGTGGTCGTGCCTGCCCTCCTTTGGGAGGAGGTGAAGGGGAAAGCCCTGAAGGAAGAGCAACAGAAGCAAAGCAAAAGAATTGCTGAATTTAGAGCCAGGTTCGCACTCAGCCTGCTGATGTGCGAACAAAATGGTAGCTAGCTTCATGGGTGTTCACAAGTACTTCTGGGTGTGTGCAGAACCCTTCCTTTGCCTGAGACAAAGAGCTCCTCTGCTGAGTGCAAATGCAGCAACTGTATTTGCAAATGGTTAGCCTGGTATTTGTGTGGTGTGTGCCTGTAAGAGACTCTGTGCATGTTTATAATGAGGCACTGACAGGTACCATGACCTGAATCACCTCTTTTTAGGGTGGAAATCCAGTGGAAAGCTTTCATAAGAAGGAAATATCCAAGATGCTCATTCTGAAACCCTTTTCCTCCCTAAGTCATCATGTTGGAAGGACATCATGTACCTCTGCCAATGGCAGTGATTCCATTATCTCCGACATGGCTTTACTGCAGTGATATGAGTTCAGCTGCGAGGAGGACAGTGCAGAAAAACAATAATGAAAAGAAGCGGACTGTTAAAATAGGGATGCCTGGCAGTGCAATGCCTGGCACTTTAGAAAATGGAGCATGAAACCACAGCACTTTAAAAAGCAAGTGGTAAAAAGGGCAGTAGTTTGAGAAAAAAATGTGTTTGGGTGTCTCTTGTTTTTGAAGAATGACGATCTAATTCTCCTGGCTGCTGCAGCCAGAACTCCCTCAGTTTTTGTGATTAGCTTTGCTTTTATTGACTGAGCTGTTTCGTTTATCCCTTGCAGATGGCCAAGCACGGAGCGTCATGGACCTTCCCTGATGTTGATCCTGGCAACTGAAGGAATATCACAACGTCTGTGGGGACTTGCAAGCTTGCCGATCCAAATGTGAACGCAGCTGAAATACAGGGATGGTGCCCCAAACCCGCGTCAGCTCCCAGAGCTCATTGCTACGAGCCAGTGGCTGGAAACTTAAGCTTTGTTGAGAGGTACTTCGCTGTGCCACATCAGGGGTGACAGCATACTAACACAGGACTTGTCCAAACATAGATGGCGCAACAGTTTAACTAATCATTAAACTGTTAATTCTAAGGCTGTAGCTCTCCTTAAACTCAGTGTCTGCGTAGGCACAGCTATGCTGATTTAGAAGCAGCGATGAACAGCTGGGGCGTAAAGTCGCCTCTAAATCCGTGACAGCTCCAACCAAAGCAGCGTACGGCCGCCCCAAAACAGGCGGCTCTGCCTGGCTGTGGGCCTGTTTGTCTGACCTGAGCCTGCAGACTCAGGGGTGAAATCATGCTTACAGTCCTGCCAGAGCTGCCAGAGCCCTCAAAACCTCTCATTCCTTACAGCAATTAAGGGATTTTACCTTCGTAATCACCCTCTGATAGGGAAAGCGTGCATTCTTGTTTTACCAACTGTAAACAGATCGACAGGATTAATTAAGTGACTAGATTAAGGTCACGCAGGAAGCTGTGGTTGTACTGGAAATTTCAGTGCAGGCCTCCAAACCCTCGCCTGGCTCCCTAGTCATGGGCCAACTGCCCGTTTGCAGGAACACAAGGCAAATTTGCATCTTCTGAAGCGCCCAGCCTGCTCCTGCCACTGGGGATTTGCATCGCTGTCTCAAGTTCCTGATTTCTATTATTAAGTCTATTATATATATATCTGTGTTGCGTTTGCCATAGTAAGAGATCATAAAAGATATAAAGAGATAATATTGTATCCCCAGACACTATTTTGATGTGATTGTGACAGCGGGGCTATGAAAACCGTGCTTAAACTAGACTATTATTTTAATACATCTACTTTTCCAAGCTCTGAAATCCAGAAAGGAGGTACAACTAGAGCTGGTTATGGTACATCAGGAAGCACTTCTGTGCTGTGCGGGTGACGGAGCACTGGCACAGGTTGCCCAGGGAGTTGTGGAGTCTCCTCCTTGGAGATCTTCAAAAGCCACCTGGACGTGGTCCTGGGCAGCCTGCTCTGGGTGTCCCTGCTTGGCAGGGGGTTGGAGCAGGTGACCTCCAGAGCTCCCTTCCAGCCCCAACCAGTCTGTGATTCTGTGATACGCATGGAGTTTCACTGTAAATGAATTGGTAGAAAATTGGGTAGGAGCATGGCTGAATGAATAGGGAGATAAACACTGTTGGGTAGATTATTTTTTATTTCCTTTCATTTTGTGGATGTGTGCTCTTTTACCTGTGCACCAACATCGAGTATTTCACAACATTTTTTTACTGGTGTGTGTGCAGATCCTTCTGCTTTGATGGAGCGGCACCAGAGGCGTGCTTGCCTCGCAAAGTTTATTTTGAGAGCGTCCCATCTGGACGAAGACGAGCACACCACAAGCTCTCACTTGTTGCATGGACAGAAGGTGGAATCCTGGCGGGGTGGGGCATGCCAGGAAAACACCCGGTGCCTGCTGATAGCTCATGACGCAGATGTTTAGCTGAAGGGCATTCATTCTGCAAGTCACACCTCTTCCCCTAAGAAAAAGGGACATTTCCTTTATAGTAATGCTCAACTCTTAAAATTCCTCCCCGTGTTTTTTTATTGAAAGTATCCAGGAAAATTTGCCAGGCTTATCTTTACAACTGTCCCCTGTGGAAAGGACAAAATGATCCTAGGTGTGGACACATCAGATAAGCAGCTTCTAGGCATCGAAAGCCCAGCATGACTGCTTCTGCTGGGCTGAGGGCGGATGTTGAGCCCCCTGCCAAGCCAGCCGGGCGGTGCAGACGTTCCCTGGTGGCCATGCAGACAGTCTGGTTGCATGTGGGGCATCCCTTCTGCCCTGCCTCAGACCACATGAGAGCAGCATGGATGGAGCAACAGGTTTGCTGTCTTTCTCTTAGTAGCAGTTTGCATTCTTAGTGATCTCTGGTTTTATTAATGTGGTGGCTGTCCTGTTTTAGGGAGAGTTTTTCGCTGAGGTCTTTCACAAGGAGTTAAAATGATTTACTAAAAAGCGTGCAAAACAAATCCCAAGGAAAAAACAAGTCCCATCTGAAACAAACTCTGCCAAAGAGGAGATGAGATTTCAAGGAACAGCAGAATGCATAATAGAGAAAATTTGCTTAAAGGGCCACCAAGGATAAGTTGTTTCTCAGGACAGAGAAATGCTCACTAGGTAGAGGGATGAGTAGAGAAGATCTATGAATATGGGAAGAAAGGGAAATGGCCATGAAATGAAACTGTACAGAGAAAAGAAGAACTAGGAAGGGAACACAAATATAAGAAAACAAACAGACAGTAGTGGTGGAGAACTGGGTAAATAGTATTAAAATAAAAATCCACTCATATTTGTGCGTATAGTTAAGGAAATTTCCTTAACTGTTCTTGCCTGCCATTTGCATATGCCTGTCACAGCCATTAGGTCAGCTGGACCGCGCTACCACGGTGGCTCAGAGAGTGATTATTTCAAAGCTCCAGGTACCGGTACTTGCAGAAACAAATGGAAAATCACACAGTGTTAATATTAGCACTGAATTTATTCGCCTTGTCCTCCAGTCAGGAAATGGAAACAATGGCATGCAATTTTATGTGACCAACACAGCTTAATTGCCAATAACAAATACTCCCAGTGAACTGTTTAAGAACAATTGATGGATGCTAACTGGAAGATTGCATCACTTTGAGTCATGAAAGTGTGCTTGGAAATAGATACGGGCTTGGTTATTCCAAAGACAGAAAGTCGTGGTGCTGCTGGCAAGCTGTCTGATACAAACATCCACACATCTTCAATTAGCAGGAAGCAGGCTTAATGGAGAGGTGGGGAGGGGTGAAGAACCAGAATCTGCTACACAGTGTGAAGGAAAATGATTGATGGAGGGGGAAACAAGGGAATTAGGAAAACTGATAAGAAAACTGGCAGCAACGTTTTGGCTGTGCTCTTTATAACTTCAGAAATGCTCAGAAACTGAATGGCTTGTTATTTTGCCAATATTAATGTTAGGCTAGCCAGCCTGCACCTTCCTCCCTGGTGGATGAACTTTTTATGATGCTTACTCTTTTCCAGCTCTGCTGCATCACTGCATCATTTTCTCTGCCTCCGCAGACGATGGATAACTAAAGATAGTAGCTCTTTCTTACGCAGTTCCTTGACAGCTGGCAGTAAATGACCTGTGTTCCTGCAGATGTATTTATGGTTCAGTTGTTCTGTCGTTGGTATTTCAGTGATCCTAACTCTTTATCTCCCGGATGCATTTGTCTTTCAGGCTCCTGCTCCTATCACCTGTGTGGCAACTGTAGCTGCTCAGGGTTTCCCTTCTTCCCCTTATTTACCATGACCTGAACTCACAGGAACTTACAAGGGTCTTTCACCTTTGTCTTCACCCTTGCTTCATTTTTTCACTTCTGCATACTTGTGTTGGATTTCTAAGGCCTTTAAAAACTTTTTGTGATCTGCCTTGCAGCCCTCTTTGCCAGCCCTGCTTTGGAGGAGGTGAAGAGCAATGCTGTTTTGGGGCTGGTTTTTGGATTGGTTCTGCACTAAACCTTCACAAACACCTGGTAAGTGCTGCCAAAGTGCTTCTGTTTATTGGTGGTGAGTGCATACCAGCAAAACACGTGTGATACCTCCTGCTGGTGGCAGAAAAAAGGAAAACCACTTTGGTCAAGTATTAAAAGATTGCTTTACTTTTGCAGATTCCACAGAAAATTCAATACAGCCAGAAACTAAAATACCTCTGTGTATACAATGGCAGCATTGACGCTGTTTTACTTTAGGCATGTAGCGTAGGCACTTTGGATCACACCCCCGTCTTTCTTGGTCTCTTTCTTGACTATATAGGGATTTTGGTCAGCTAACTTTGGTCCTGAATCACACCCACAGCAGATGACTAACGCTGCCCTAAACAGAGATCTGTAGTGTAAACCCTCATCATTTCCCCCGGTGCTTTTCGGTTGGCAGGCGTGGTACCCGGAGGCGCGCTGCGGGTGACCTTGGCCATGCAGGTGGCTCCGTCCCATCCCCACCATCGCAGGAGAGGTGGCCAGGCGAGGAAAGCTCTCCTGTCCCGGGGCAGCCACGGGGCAGACTGCTCCCATCCGAGGGTTATTTGCTGGTGCCCCTCTGCCCACTGGCTCCTCCTGAGCCCCCCAGGAGCATGCTCTTTCCAAGCCCCCAGAGCGTTTCCTGGAGAGGAACCAGGGGCTGCTCCATGGGCAGCATGTTCAATGTGCCCACTTGGTGCCCAGCTGCTGGAGGTACCGGAGGGGAGGTATTTGGGAGGCTGCTGAGAGTGGGGATGAAGCAAGGTGCCCACTTAGCTGAGCATCTCTCCACCAAGGGTGTCCCTGACCCACTTCTGTCCCACTGCCCCAGCTGATCTCTTTTCCAGCAGTGTTGTCACACTTTCCTATCCGCCTTTCACCCAGCTTTCAAGCTCTTTTGTGGCAAGGATGTAATTATTTAAATTGCTCTCTGTAGTTACTAGCGGGCTATAAAACTAATAACTCGAAGCAGTGCCCTAGCCTGGATAATGTCCTGGAATCTGGAACAGTGAATGCCAGTACAGGTAAATTTGTAGCTGGCGTAGATGTGCTACCAAATTTCTGCTAAACCACCAAAATGCCTGAAATGCTCCTTAAAAACTTTTTAACATTTGGGTGCATCCCCCTCTTTCTCCTTTTTATTTTTGTTTTAATGGCAGGGGCTGTGGCAATGCTGCAGCAAGGTGTCTGAGCTGCCTGTGAGCCAGGGGCGGTGAGGGAGGAGAGGCGTGAGTGTTGCTCACAAAGCACTTTAGAAAACCCTGTCCCTCGAACGCACAAACAGAGCAAGCTTTTGAATTGAAAGTGAGCTCAGCGTGTGTCGAGTCAAAACTCACATGAAGAGAGGAAAAAAAAAAATCCCTAGAAAGCCACCGAAGGGTGGCCCACTGGGGCTTTCCAGCTGCAAACCGCTGGGAGCTCGGCTCTTGCCAGCAGGCGCAGCTCCTCCTGTGGGCTCTGCCCACCTGCTGGGGGGCACCGGAGGGAAGAGCCTGGGTCCTCCGCCAGCCTGCACGGGTGCTGGGCAGGCGGGGAACTGGGTCGTCCTCCTTCCCCCGGCCGGCAGCTGCCAGGGGAAGGCAGAGCTGTCTCTCGTCATCAGCAGGGCGCTGCCTGCTGCCTGCCCCTGCTCCGTGCTTCGCGCTCAAGGCTCTGGCTTTGAGGGCGCAGGAGCAGGTGCGAGGGTGTAAGGGCAAGCGGGGCAGCCACGGTGACTTTCTTCTCTGTTCTTGGAGCCACGCGGCAGCCCATCCTTACCTAAATAAGAGTCAGCAATTCAAAGGGGCAGGCAGCTGAATGTGCAAAACCCCATCTATTCTATGCAGTAGCACCGCTGTTGGCCTGGCATTTTGGATGAGGTCCAGCTGGTGCTTTGAAGGAGCACAGGACCAGGGGTCGGGAGGTTACAACCCCCCGTCCCGCTGCCTTGCTCGGCTCGCTTTCTGCGTCTGCATGGCAGTGAAACCACCCACGAGCTCTGGAAAGTGCTTGCACATTTTTCACGCTTGCCTTTTCAACTCTGTGCTCCAGCACTTGCAGCCAGAGAAGGCTGGGCACGCTCTCAGGAGCTGGGTGTTTCCACGTCGTGCTTTGTGGATGTGAAAAAGCAGCCCCGAGTCAAGTCTCCAGCAGGAAATGTTTGTTACTCATGCTACGTTCACATGATACCCTGTCCCAGCAGCCAAGCTCACGAAGAACAAACACCTCTGCCAGCCACGTGGATGGGCTGCAGGTGTGAGCGAGTCTGTGGGCTGAGTGTCCCCTGTACGGGGACAGCAGGCTCCAGAGCTCCAGTGTGTCTGCAAACGGAGCCGTGGGGGCTCGGGCAAGCCACTTTCACTTTGTCTCAGTCCTCCCATGTGAGAAAAGAGAATAATATTTGCTTGCCGACCTCTTCAGGGTGTTGGGAGAGTGCAATGAATGTCTGCACAGTGCTGCAAACATAGGAGGTGTTTTACAAACGTGTGGCATTTAGGTGCCAAGCGGTGTATTTGAACGCTGCAGGAAAGGGAAATACGGCCTTCAGACAGTTGTGGCTCTAGCAAGGCAGGGTTATTGCAGACAGGAATGTTTAAACTCACAAATAAAGGAGGTGCCAAAATGCATTTATTAGGAGGTGATGGATGGCAGGAACTCCACGACGCACGGGCGGCACCGGGCGGCAGGCACAGAAAGGCGAACAGCTCAGCTCTGCGGGCTAGCGCGGCGATCCCAGGCACCGAACATCTGGGAGGATGCGGGGAAGAGGTGAGGGAGGGCATGGAGGAGGCTGTTTCCTGCAAGTAGCCTGCGAACAGAGCGAGGGAGCTAAAAGTGAGCACTGCGAGCCCCTGCCTGCACATACTTGTCAGCGCTGCTGTCAGCGTGTGCCAGAAGCTTTGTTTTCCCGTGGGGTGAGGCACGCTGCAAGCACGACCACGGCACTACTGGGCCCCCTGCCACGGGTGGACCCCGTGCGTCCTCCCCTCCCCGAGCCCCCAGGAGAGCTGCAGCAGCCTGGGCACCGCTGCTGGATTTGGGAGGTTTCAAAGCCCCCGCATTTCGGTGCTGGCGTGGGGCCGGCACGGCGGCACGGGCACAGCATCAAAGAGAAAGCAGACCACGTCAGGCATGGCTACAGGCATGTTCTTCTCCGAAAATAGTTTGCAAGGAGGGGAGATGCGGCGATGCTTTACTGTATCGAGATACGTTCGAGTCAGATGTTCAAAAGGAGAGGGAGTAGCCGTGTGCTAATGGTTCCAGGGAGCCGTTTGTGCCCGCGAGGTTCGTGACCGCAGCGCCTTTCCCGTGATGCTGGGCCCAGCGGCGCAGTCTCCCCATGGCAACTGGGACAAACAAACCCCGGGCTGCAGAGAAGGGGTGACTGAGAGGAAGGGGGCAGGGAACAGCCAAACTATTTTTATATTTCCGAACTACGCAGCAGTTATTTTTTCACTTTTGCATGCTAAATTCTCATTGTGGTACATTCACTTAGCAGGTGATACCCTTTTGCTTTCCTCTGGTTTTCTCTTCGCTGATAGCCCACCTATCTGCCCAAAAAACTTCATGCTTTTTGAGTCAATGCCTGTCTCTGTGCACATGTGTAATATTAATTTCCCTACTGTGCATATTAATTAATACCATCAGTGTGTGCTATTCATCCCTCACCCCTGCACCCTCCAGGCCCTTCCCGGCAGAGCTGGGACATACAAGAGGTGAGCACGGGCACCATCCCTGGGTTACCGTGTCCCTCCAAGATCTGGGGTTTATTACTGGCTGCTGTCCGATGGCCTCCAGGCTGGGCCGGGGATCCCATGCCACTGGGTGCCCTCTGGGACATTTCTGGTCCTGCTG
This sequence comes from Anseranas semipalmata, assembly GCA_013399115.1. NCBI lineage: Eukaryota > Metazoa > Chordata > Aves > Anseriformes > Anseranatidae > Anseranas > Anseranas semipalmata. The sequence continues at coordinate 175,428 of VXAA01000335.1, read as the reverse complement.
CCCCTTGGAGGCCTTCTCGCCGTGACCCAGCGTGGGAGCAGGTGCTGGTGGCTGCGGCGGAGGGGCCATCACCCTGCCCTCCTCCGAGCCACGTGGGCCAGAGGGTGCCCGGGGCCTGCGCCGGCTTATCTGAGGTACAAGGGTCGCTGTTAAGCGTAACGCCAGTCGTGGTAGCAGTGAGGTGTAATAGCTCTGCTCAATGAGGCATGGACACCGAAAGCTGAGAAGACCAAGCACGTGGACTCAAGCGAGGGTACCAACTGGTCTGTGGCCAGTTTGGAGAGGTGGCGGCGTGGGCTGGCAGCCATGAGCACGTGCACCCAAAATCCCAGGGGTGAGACCAGAGCTCCAGGGCCCCAGCACCTGTCACCACCAGGCAGGCACTCAGCAAACCCTGTGCCCAAACGGGTCTTCTACGGTGATGAAGGGCAATGGTGGTCTGGGTTATGTGTATCAAGAGCCGGGTGGGAAACGTCTCTCCTCTCCACGTGACTCCTGGAAGTGACAGAAATGCTCTCTTTCAGAAATGAATGCCCTTCGACTGCTTTGTGTGGGATGTGAGAAGGGAAGAGATCGGTCTCCTCCTCCTCTCTCCGGTGGCTGGAACTGGACAAGGCACCCGAGGCCAGGGGCACCCATGCCGGGGTGGGATTTGACTCACCCGCCTTTACGTGTCTGCGCTATGGCTGTCTCCATCGACACCTCACCCAAGGCTCCCTTTACTGTTTGTGAGGGAAATGGGTGTGTTTTGGGTGTGAGTCAACTGGTCTATTTTTGCTTTCTGTCTTAGGGTAAGGTGAATTGCCCTAGATTTTCCTCTTTAGCCCAGGCAAATGTAAAGTAATTTCACTTAGCTTTACTCATAATGTAAGAAAGTATGTAAGGATCCCCGAGTTATGGTAACTTCTTTTTTATTCGATGTGAAGTGAGAAGAAATTCAGTGGCTCAGAAAAACAAAGGCCAGCTGTGATGAGAACAATGCTGTCACGCTTTCTGCTGTTAATCTGATTTTGCTTTGAAAAGATTCTTCAAGTATTTTGGTGGAAGGAGTTTCATAGCAAATCATAAAAGCACAAAGGAAAGTGAAGGACTTAAGAGGTAGCTGTCTCTTCTCTGCTTTCAGTTTTAGCTTTAAACATCGGGCTGGAAGTCACAGGTACAGTAGAAAGAAAAGAGCTTGGTATCCATGCTCACTTTGCTGCAGCCAGTTTCCAAAACAGTAAGCCTGGGTGAGGACACCACCGTGTCAGGCAGCGTGCAGACAGTTCCCATCCTCATTCATCACAAAAGTGGTAGCAGTTGCTGGTGGTCGTCATATGTTTGATATTTTTCTCCTGGCAGCTCCTCGAGGTTCAGCAGCTTTCGACAGTAAGCAGCCAGTGGAGCCAGGCATGAAGCCCTGACATGGGAAGGAGCATTTTCTGGGTGGTAATTTATAGCCAAGTTTGCACAGCCAACGCTGGAACATGCGGCGGACGTCATATCAGCTCCTGCTGCAGTCATCTTGCAGAAATGTTTCTTCTTACTGGAAAATACTTGTTTGTGGAGATGCTAATCAAACTGGTACTTCTCTCCGGGCTTATAATACGCTTGGAGGTCAAGTTTCAGCATGCAGTATGTTACTTGCTAACTAGTAACTGAACAAATGAATCAACAGAAAAAATAATGAGATTTCAAAGGTCGAGACAAGTTAGAGCCGCTTCTTTCCACCTACATGCAAATCCGGCTTCAGAAATCCCCGAGACGCTTCCCAGGGGCTGTGGCCGCGCGCTCAGCGCTCGCTACGTGCCCGGTGCAGCGCTGCGCCTTGCCGCTGGCCGGGCAGGGACGCGTCGGCTGCGGCGGGCACCGAGCGGCCGCGGCATGGCACGGCTTAGGGGCAGGGCTCGTGCCTGTCTGGGTGGTGACGTGCAGCAGATAGAAGAACAATAACTCCATTCTTCGCGCGTCCGATCCATCGGACCTTTGTTCTTTCCCCCTTGATGTGTCGGAGGAAAGTCACCGCAAGTGCCATTGTTTCCCCAGAGTGTTTTCGAGGGCTTTAATGTGTTTATTTCCTCTGCTTAATTCAATGGATTTATTTGTTTTCAGAATATTTCAGATAGGAGAACACTAAGATACTAATTCTGTTCTGCTGCTTGGGTCAGAAACTGCCTTTGAAAACTTTCTAGACTAATTTGTTTGCGTAGTAAAACGTGTCTGAAAATGATTCATTAGTGATTTTAACCTCGCAAGGCTATGAAGAGATGGAGGCAGTCAGGGGGGAAAAGGCATCCCTTTCTGCTCGTTAGCTTTTGCTCTGCAGGCCGGGCTGTGGCAGCCTGCCTGCCCGCTCTCACCTTGGCACAGCCCAAATGACCAGCACCCTTCAAGCAGGCTATAATTAAGCAGTTCCCAATTTCAACAGAAGACTGCCCCAGGAGTGAAAAGGGCGGTCCCGCTGGAAAGCTTACATTTATGCTAATATTGTTGAATTGAATCTTTTTTGCCTTGTGTGTGCTGTATGTCCGTTACACATCCTAAAGCAATTATAGTAGAAAGAACCCATAAAAAGGGCTGTATGCCCAAAACCTCACGTGTGTTTTCCAGCTATGTTAGGAAACCTAAGAAAAGCCATTTCCTCTTTTCACAAACCATCTTTCTTTGAAGAAAGCTGTGTGTGGAATAAAAGGTGTTTTTTAGATGCCACTGTGTGGTATTTAAGGAAAGTATTTGTGAGGTGGGTCTCCTCCACAGCCCAGCTGAAGAACCATTCAAGAAAAGCCTTCCCGCCGCCCTTCCCACACCGTGGTATTTCAGAGAAAGTCGAGGTGTTGTCTTCCTGGCACAAAGGCCATCTGTGCAGCGGATCACAAAGGATGAGACAACTTTACACCTCCGGCAACGCTCCTGTTGGCACTGTCACTACAGCGCACTCGTGCTTTCCTAGCTCGTCTCACCTCGGGCAAATTTCTCTTCACTTTGGTGGCAGAAAGACACAGGCTTGTTTCAAAGGGAGAAAAACAGCGAGGACATAGTTCTGTGGAGCATTGGAATGGGCAGAAAAAACTGATTTAATACCTGGAAAGTTTTGGATCCTTCTATCTGTCTATCCACACAAGCCCTGGCTTTCAGCATAACATAGAAATGTTTTTCATGTAAAATCAACACGATCAGCAAAGTGGTGGTTGCATGAGGTGTGGGTGGGTCACAGCAAAAAGAAAAACAAAAAAGGATCTGAATTAAATCTTTTGGGAAAGTGTGGGTTTGAGCTCGGAACTGAGAGTCATGAACGTGTGCAGGCATGCTGGGATGTGATGCGAGGCACGATGCGAAAATACACCCAAGGTATTCCCCAGGAGTTTGTTAATTGCTTATTGTTCTCAGCTCTGATCTCAAGCAATAAAATCAGTGGAGATAAGGAAGGGCTGGCTTCCAAGGAAGCTGAGTGAAGAGCATGAATAAGAACGCGCTTCAAGAACTCGTTGAGGTACCCATTGAAGAGCCGCAGCTCTTGGAGCACTGAAGGGTTGGCACGCTGCTCGCCTAACGAGCTCATGGTGAGAAGCTGGGCCTGGAGGCTGTTGTAGGGGTGCAGGGAAGGCTCCTGGGATGACATGCCGGGACTGGACGCAGACAGCCTGGGGTGAAGGAGAGGATGTCTTGGGGGAGGGAAAGAAACACGAGGCGTATGACTGGGGATGACTGGAAGGCGAAATAGCTTGCATGGGAATAGTACCTAGGTAATGAGAGGCGCGTTTCTGGGGCAGGTCAGTGAATGGGACTTGATGGATATGAAGGTCACATGGCTGAGCTTGTTATGCAGGAGCAGCCCTTGGCCAGGGTCAGTGCAAAACCCACTGGCTGACCTCTCTGAGCTGCAAGGCTCCAGAGGCACGGGGGCAGGGTACACAGGGATGCAGGGAGGCAGAACCACGTGCAGAAAATGTGGTAGTAAAGAGGAGCCCGTGAGGTGAACAGTGCTCAGATGGAGGTGCTCTGGCTCCTGATTTCTGCTTCCCTAGGAAAGTGGGAAAATGTGGTCAGGGAGGCATTGGTGATACCCTTCCAGGTAGTAGTCCCCAGATACATTGGGTTAATAGAAAGTTCACTAACAGAGAGATGGGTAGCTTTTAGGGCAGGGAGTCCCAGTTGTTAAATAAAAATAATTCACAGGTTTTGTGATCGTTTGCTTTAAACACAACCCTGTGAAAAAAAGACATGGTACCCTACAAAGATGTGCATTTCCCTCATGTTGGATGGTGCTGAAGGCATCAAAAACCAAATGCTGCACAAGGAGAAATGTCTTCACTCCCAAGCCTACCAGCCCAAGAACCTCAACTTTTCTGAGTTCGGGTGGTGAAAAATGTCTTAAAAACAAATGGGCTATATATTTATTATCACCACCCTACACCTGTAGAGCTCTGAGGAGCCACAGTGACCAGACAGATGGGAAACATGTAGGATATCTGAGCCTCTTGCAGGTGTCTCAAAGGGGAATAGGAAGCAGGTAAAAGCTGCCGTGCTCAAAATTTGCTGGGAAAGAAGACAAAGGAGAGCATGCAAAATAGTTCCAGTTCTTTCTGTGGGATTTGTAAAAGTCTTTGATGTAGTCAGATTTTTAGTCTTCAGAAAAAATGGTTTGAACATATCTTTGAAATCTCACTTTCATATTCCGTGTGTTACTTTTTACTTACAAACATGAGTCTACATTCTCTAACTGGAATCCTTTGCAGGCAGAGTGTAGACTATAAGATTGTGAATGCCTTCAAAAATCTTTTGAAACTCGGGAAAATGTTGAAGCTTCAAAACTACCCAGACATCTCTGTATTTCCACTTATGTTTGTGATGGATAGCACTTCAGAACCACGTTAGAATAGGACAAACGATTAGAAAGGACTTTCTGCGCTACGTAGTCCAGGTAACCTTGTCATATGCTCCGTTTCATAACTCAAACTCCTCATTAAGAGTAGGTGGGTTGTTCGACTTCACCATCCCATGGGAATTCTCTTCCAGAATCTGATTTCTCCAATGGTTTAGACATTTCATCTAACTCACAGTCTAAATGTGTTGGTGGCTGGTGTGTATCCACCTGTTCTTATGATAAAATTGTTTTTGTGCAAGTGTCTTTCTTCTGAGCTTTTGTTTTGTGAGGTTCCTAAGCAAAAGCTTTTAGCAAATGTATTTTGGTAACACTGACTTTCTTTCTTGTGATTATCTTGGTAACTCTTCTCCATCCCTACTTTGTGTCCCTTGGGAATTCATGTCCCTTGGGAATGGGGAGCAAGAATTGTACCTACTATTGCAAATGAGAGCTAACCTTGCACAGTGATATTAGTATTTCCCTTTCTGAGGTATTGCTAACAGAGATACCTCTTTGAAAGCATTTTAAGGCTGATGTTCCCTCTTCACAGCTGCATCATGTTATCACTCATAATCGTCCTTTGCTCAGGGGATAAAGCTCTGTTGTTGCTAGCTGATGAGTTCCTTGCTTACAGCAAAAAAATAAGTAGTTCCCAAGTGTAGGACCTTGGTTTTTATGCTACTGAATTTCCTCCTATTTCTGTTACTTTAGTTCACAAAGTTCTCCTGCAACATATTCTAATCCTCTGAATTGATGTTGCTTCCCAGTTTTGTGTCATCAGCAAGTTTTATTAGCACATGCTGACATTCTGAGCCAAGGTTATGAAAAAAAATATTGAGTAAGATCAGTCTTGGAAACGGTCCTGAGGAAGTACCCCTATTGCTCTGACTCTTCTGCTTTCACCACTGCTTAGGGGCTCATCCCCTTATCCAAGGCTTCACCCATCTCAAAACTCACGAATCAACCTTCGCCTTCTCCAGGTACACTCACACTTTCCCCTGCAGCCTTTTTGGAACCCAAGAGGAAAGATTGACTGCCAAGCTGGTATCTTGAAAATCAGTTACCAGATCTGAAAAGAGTGATCTCCCCTGTGGTAAACCGGCCTTGCACCTGCCTGCACTCACCTCCCTGCCTTCAGCTGCACCTTTGGTTTCCTCCTTTAACACACATGCAGAGAACTGGCCACCATGAACATCAGGCCAGGAGTCTGACAGCTGGACAGATGTGTATTTTTACCTGGGAGGGAGAATGGGGAACAGCCTGGGTGTCAGCCTCCTGCCCCTGTTGTGGCTCTGCTCAGGGTGATGGTCACAGCTGACCCCCCACAGGGGACCTGTCTGAAATGCTCAGAACCACAGCTTAAGCAATGCTTGCATGAAGCTGTGCTTTGCTGCCACCTGTGATGCCACAAACTTCCCGGTTTTCCCTTCAGTGTTGAGAGTCTTCTAAGAAAACTTCAGGTAAGAGCTGATATTTAAAAACAAACAGGAATGCGACATTTACGGTGAATAACTACCAATTATTTCCTAGAAGACATAGAAAGCAGAGAACCATAACTATTTCAGGTAGCATCCCACACAGGGATTTAGTTGTGTCAATTTTCATCACAAGCAATCCATCGAGTGAAGAATCTGAGGAAATTTACTCAAAGAATTCTGTTGATTAAAAAAAAAAAAAGCCCAAACCAACCCCCAGCCCCAGTCTTCACCGTAACCCAAAACAAACAAGCACATTGCAAATCTCCTTGTGACACTTGATTTCATGTTACAGCATCTGGGGTACAGATCTCCTTCCAGTGTCAGCACAGCCATCCTGGTGTTCGCTCCCATTTGTTTTGTGATTCTGCAAGAAGAGGCTTAACCTTTCCCAGGTCTATTTTCCAGCACGCAGACGCACACAAATGTTTTGCCATTTCCTAAATTACTGGCATCGCCCTGCTGCTGAGTGACAGCCTCTTGTCGCTTGTCAGAGCAGATGAGGACCAGAGTTGGCACAGCCCTCCCAAACACACACATACACGAGTGCCCCCATGGCCAGCCTGGATGGCCCAGCAAGCTTCCTGGCAGGCTGGCTGAGATTGAAGGGGGGTTTCGAGCTGTGGGTCCTGCACTTTCCCTCTCGTCCCCATAGCACTACCCTGTGTTGCAGGTGGTCCTGGTCAGACAGCAAACCCTCCTTCTGGGTGGGGATGTCATCTGGATGGTGGCTGCACAGGCTTTGCGCTGGACTACATGCTGGGAAAAAGCTTGCAGGCATCCCTGGTGGGTCTGGTGCAGGGATGGCAGTGCTGTAGGTCATTCTGCTGCACGCGCAGCATCCCTGCTGTCTGGGTGCATGCCAGGCCCCTCCTGCCCAGCTGGTAAGGTTATGAACGGCTTTACCCTTCACAGAGAGTGAGTAGTGCCAAGTTGTGGTCAGTGGGGAAAAGTCTCGTTGGCACAGCTATCAGGAGCATGAGAGCATGGAGCTCTCTCAGTTAACGAAGTATTAGCCATGAAAGGCCAGCTGAGATGCAAGTTTAGCTGTACTAGCTACGCAAGGTAGAACTAGCTATATAGGGCAGAACCCGCCTTGTCTGAGGACTTGGCAATGCTTTCTGGTGCAGATGAGTACTAGCTGTGCCAACACGTCCTGTCGTGACCCAGGGCGAACACCAACACGGCTGGGCACTCAGGCGCACAAACCTCCTCTTCTCCCACCGCCGTCACCCCGAGGTGGCACCAGCCAGGCCCTGGTGACTGGGGCTCACACCCCCAGCACTGCTGCGGAGGCTGCTGCCTTCCCAGCCCCACACCTGACACACAGGCAGGGCGGCCTTTTCCTGCAAAATGGTTGTTCACTAAGAGAGAGCTATGTCCCCATACAAAGGAACCCAAAGAAAACCCTTTGTTTCAGCTCCACTTACTCCTCCGTGCCCAGTCTGAGGGGCAAGAAGAAGCGTGTAACCTGTTTAAACCTTCACAGTAGGGTAAGAAGGAGGACTTCACCCAGCAGGAGTGCTGTTAGACGTCTGGTTAGGGAAAGGGAAGGGGATTACACGTGATAAAATCATCACGATGCAAGTCTAAAATGATTTCCAAAGACTCAAATTAGTCAGGAGTGAAGAGAAGCAGGAAAAGTTGCTTATGTAAATGAACCAGGAGTATCAACAATCACATTTTTGGAGTAGCAGAAAATAAACAGTCTGTTCCTGTTACTTCTAATTTGCTGATTTTTTATAAACCTGTCATAAACAAAAACATTTAGTACATACACAGTAGTTTTATTACCACTTTTGGCCTACATAAAGTAACATTTACCTCTTGTGTAAAGATGTAGTACCTTTCCCAAAAGGATACATCTATGTCCACACTTGGCATCTCCCTCTCCTTATGTTGCTATTACCAGGTTATTTATCAGTATGTGGTGTACTACCTAATTAGGTATGTGTTCTGGTAGCTTAAAGGAGCGAGAACAGCTTTATTTAACAGTTGGTAATTAAAAGTGAGTCTTTCTTTGGGGAGAAAGGCTTCCCTTGAGCACCATAGCTTATTTTTAGAGATGCATCTATGAAAGGTTCAGTGAAGTGAGGCAGCAGACCTTGCTAACACTAGCTATGATGTTTTGAGGTGCACACTGAAACTAGACATGCAAGTCAGCTAATGGAAACCACAGTGATGTTGAAAGCCGGGTTATTCTACCCGTTACTGTGAAGCCTACCAGCTCCAGTGGGGGATATAAAGGAAATCCAATGCTAGGGATCAGGAATACAGGTTTTCCACTCTCTTCTTCCAGCTGGAGAAGCTGCTGGAGACCCTGGCCCCAGCGACTCCAAGTCCTTGGATGGTGAGAGATATGTTGACCAGCAGCACAGCTCACCACAGGCTCCTGGGGATAACAGGCCTTGAGAGTGCTGCCTATTTATCCCATCCTGTCTTAGGGTTTTTAAGCAAGTCAGCATCAAAGGATGCTTATAGCTATTCATTTGCGGCATGGGCAAGCTGTGGGGCTCTGATTGTACACCGAGGAGCTTGTAATAAGGGATACACGGTATTCACAGCAACTGCTTTTAAAAGCCGTTCACTTCTTTTCTGATGAAAGGGCAATCCGTGGTAACATCCTAAATCCAAGGAAAGGGACAAGTTCCAGCACAATAAACGGTGGGACTTACAGTAGTGTTTAGAGGCATCCTTTATCTAACGACGTTCCTGGGTAACAGGTTTAAATCAAAGAATAAAATGCAAGTCTGCTCCTAAAAAATTATCTTCCGTAGTATACGAGAGAACACGGAGGCTTAATTTGGTTAGCATGCATGTAAGTAGCCTGTACTTCAGTCAGTGCTTAAGTTAAGCATTGAGAAAACATCATAAAAGATGTAATATAGCAGTAACACTAGCACACTTGCCAGTCAGAGATTATATGACATAATTTGCAGACTGTTGTGTTAAAGTAAGCTATAAAACAAGAGAAAGCAACTAAGCGGTCCTGAGAGGCAACCAAAAGTCTAAGTAAAAGTCACACATTCAGTCTTTTAAGCTTGCTAACTCACTGCCTATCAATTTTACCCACAGCCAGTACAAATGCAGTGTCTATTCCCCACTCACCTGTTCCCTTGCTGAGGAAAAAAACAATTCCCCTGCTGCACTTTCTAGCTATTCTGAGCCAGGAGCTCCACAGAGCAGTAATGAGCTGAGCTGATGCTTAAATTAAGCTCTTACTGATGGATTGCAGGTGTTACTGTTCCAATCTCAAATGAAAGGGGTTCTTGGGAGTTTGTCTTTTGGGGAAGTTAAATTAGGGTTGGTGTTTTGGGAATTTTTGTGTCCAGTTGTGGAGTGGTCTGGGCAGTATGATATCAAATAAGTTATATAAATACTTATTCACTGAAGGGGAGGGAGATATACCTCTGTTTTTCTTCTGACCCTTTGGAAATTTCTTGATTTTATAATTTTTTTTTCTCAAGTATGAGCCTCGGCTCTTTCACCGAGTCCACTCAATGCAAGCTTGTTGAATAGCACTGCTCCCCTCGTGTCTCTGAGAAACAAATAGTTTGCTTTGTTGTTTCATTCTGCAGCTGAATCCCAGTATTTACCTTGCATTGCTGCTGAAGCAGAATATTGATGGGTTAACTTCTTTGGAAAAAGCTTCATGTATTTATATGCATGTTAACTGGAAATAATAAATTGGGTATATCTGTGAGTTTTCAGAGCCTGGATAGTTATCCAAGTGCGAAGTAGTGACCTTAGTAGGTTTCATTATCTGGCTGAGAAGTCATCCAAAAAAAAAAAAAAACCTGCAGAAAACAAGTCTGACTTGAACATCTGGAGGATGAGGAGTAGGAAAATAAATGAAAGGGCCTGCTGTATTCTGTGCCAGTAGGATTTGCAATCCAGAAAGAGATGCAAATGACTAAGGCTGAGTGATCTACTTTCTGTAAGCAATCAGCGTGACAGACTTAACCCCTTTTTTTGTTTGCAAATTATCTTGAAGTAAGTGCTGTTGCTTACAGATGTGTTTGCTATTTGCATACACTTTGTGAATAAACTTCTGCTTGTGCGTTAGTCATGCGCTATTCAGCACATGACTATTGCTTGACTGTTTGTTGTTTGTAGGGTGTGATTCACCAGACCTACAAAATGCTCTAAGGAGGGCTGCATGAGCATTACTAGAAATATGTATATGAACACATATTCACAGATTGTGAGCATGTTTGCGATGCTTTTAACCTCCCTTCTCATCTTTTAAACTGTATTTCCAAAGAAAACTTTGTACAAAAAAGTACCCTGTAACTAGTACCCTGTAACTTTTGGATTGGAAATAGTTGTGGAAAACTTCTTGAAGCCAGTTACATCTGTCTGAATATCTCTAATAATGTCTTCTACTGAGCAAACTGGCAAATGGCCAGCCAAGGGCAGAAGGGTGTGTATGATGGTGGGTACAACCTAGTAATATGCTTTTTATGTTTCTCTTCGCTCGCCCTGAGACAAGTGCCTGGGCCTCCATCACAAGGTGCTTCCCTGTTATATCCATTATTGTCCCCTATTACTGCAGGTGAAACCTGCAACAACAAGGTGAAATGAGAGCCACTTGGCTGTCCCAGACTGGCAAAATGGCTCAGGCCAAGTTACTGCTGAATACAGAGTTGAAACTTTTGCTATTTCAGTGCAAAACAGTGACTAAAATGTCATTCTGTTTCCCCTCTCTTGAACTACCCAAGGGATGACCCCTTCCTCCTGGCAGAAGAAGACCTCTGGTCTGGTGAGGCAGCGGTTGGGGAAGCTGTGGGTTGCGTGTGCCCCATGTGTCAGCTGTCCCCACGGGGAGGGGGAAATGTGTCCAGGGCTGATTTTCCCAGCATGGGGACCAGCTCCCACAGGTGGTGCTGTGCAAAATGGTTCTGCTGGTTTGGGTGAGTGGTGCTGGTGCTGGAGGTGACACCGAGCAGCTCGCACCTGCTGCGCCTCACGAGCGCAAAGGTAGAGGTGGTTCCTGGCCCCCAGGGGCGTTCAGCCCTGCTGGGAACGTGCTACAACCAGAAAGCAGAACTGGGACCAGGAGGGAAAGGCTGAGGGTGGGGAAGTGGCAGGAGCAGACTAGTATTAACGAAGTTATGTGGACACATAGGCTGGCTCTGTGGAGCTCAGGGCTCCCAGGCCATTTAAGAGTTTAACGATTGCTTCAAAGAATGCATTTTCTATCAACTACAAACTGTCTGTGCTCTCCAGATGCCTCCCTTCCTTGGTCTAATTTTCATTAAGAAAACATAGTAAATTCTGCTTTAGGGTGTTTTTTCTTCTTTTCTGGGGGGGGTGGGGGGAGGAGGGTAGGCAAAGAGGTAAAGAGAAGCTGAGGAAGATCCTTTCTTCCTCAGTTTTAAAGCATGAAAAGGCAAGGAAACAAAACACATGGTAGGGGATTTGTCCTAGCCCCAGCAGTCCCCTTATCTTTCTTTTTCTGCTGACTTCCTGCTCTGAATGCTTTGGCAGCTTCGAGGGCAGCGTCTAAACTTTACAAACATGAAGGAATTCAAATGGAACCCTGGATGTCATTACATTTTCCAAGTTGGACATAAATCACAGTTTGTTATGGTTATTCCCTTGTGAGGCAGAGCATGTGCAAGGAGATAAGAGCCTGGAGGAAGGAGAGGCATAGGATATCTCGGAAAAAAGGAAAGGCCATAGGGAAGACCTAATAAGAAATGTTTTGACAGTGTCAATTGAGCTGAACAGCCATCGAAGAACTGGTGTGAGTTCTCATTGTTGCAGGGACATTGCCCCACCTAATTTTAAGTACGTTTGCTATGGAGCTGGCAGGGAACTCTCTTTTGCCATTCAGATTTTGTGTCACTGAAAGTGGGATTTTCCCGGCAGTATTTTCCAACCGCAGTAGTGCAGTGATTCATCAGCCAGATCCTCAGGTGATATAAATAGGCACAGCTTCCGCCAGCTTCAGTGGTCTTGCACTGACTTACATCAGCACAAGAAACTTGGGATGGAAAGTTCTCATCAGTTTGCCCAGTCTCTATCCCCACCCCTGCCAGCCAGTCTCTTACTGCCCATCAGTCCTGGCTAGAGCTGGGAAGAGTTACAGAGCTATCCCGAGTGAACTGGAGAACTCGCTTTCTCCTAGTGAGCTGAAGGCATAGGCTACTTTCCTTTCAGGAAGCTTTTTCTTATATCTATTCTGTGCTTTTCCATGCTTAATCCCGCTTCACTCTTTGTTTGAACCCAATTTTCTCAGTTGCTGGTGGTGTTTGGACACTTGGGGTGTGGGATGTTCTGCTGGCCCTCTGCAACAGAACTGGGCATCCAGGGGGTCTGCTTCAGAGGTGCTCCAGAGGTCTGAACCACGGGTTTAGCTGTGGATTTAACACTTTTAAATATTAACTGGAGAGTTGGCTGCTTGGCTGGTGGGAGGTTAACCTGAGGAACAGCTCCAGACAAGGCCGTAATTATATTTATACCTTGGCTGCATTGTGTGGAATGCAAATGAGGGTTAAGTGGCTGTAATTACCTATGCAGTGTGCAACGTGTCACTCTGATTTTACAACAACAGGAGCGAGGCCAGCTGAGCCTAGACCTGTTGCTTTGGCTGTCCTTGGGTTTCCAAGCAGCTTCCACCCTGCCACTTTTCTCCGCTTAGCCAGCATATTTCATAAGAATAACGCCCAATCACTGTGTTAAATGGTGTTCAGAGGTGTTTTTACCTCCCCTGGTATGCTATTATTGACTCCGTTATGATGCCACAGAATGAACAAGGTTGAACAACTGGTTAAAAGATGTTTGTTATTTTCAGACATATTAAATGAGGCATTTTTTGCATCCCTATTATACTCAGGCCTCTAAGGAGAGGAGGGATATGTATAATTTGGCTGAACTTGTTTCTTCCCAATGAACGAAGACGTCAAAAATCTCCCCGAGTTCCAGAAATAAAATACAGTGACACTTGCTCTCTTTATGCTACATTTGGCAAAAAATAATGTGTGTATATAGGGAGATCACTGGATTACCAGCAGGGATTTGGACTTGGGCAACCAACATTTATTGCAAGCTCAGCCAGCCAGTGACTAAGAGACCTACATGGGGACCCTTAAGCACATCTCCCACGTTGAAGTTACATCAGGTGAGGTCTACGTTGGTGTTGGCATTGCTGGGTAATGCAAACACAAGGCTGTGGGTGGAAACGAGCTGCAGAGGCTGCTGAGCCCCTGGATACCCAGGCCAGCCCCGCCTGCCCAGAGCCTCAGCAGAGGAATATGTGCAACTGATTTCCCTTCTGCAGGGGAGGGGTGGGCCAAGGGGAGGAGGTGGCAAGAAACTCACAAGACAGTTTCTTGCAGGTGTCTGCTGAGAAGGTGTTGATCTCTGGGATGTACAGGTTTCCCTGTGCTTGACTATGTGCCACTCTGACTCTTTTTTTTCCTTGAATACTATTTTTCTCTACTGGACTTTTTTCCATATAAAGAATGCAGCAGTTCCATTAGATAGGGCTTCATCAGGCAGCTCATGTCCCTTCATATGCTTCGAGCGAGGAGCCTGCCATCTGACTGCTCACTGCCTGGACTGGATGGGCTGATGTGCTGCATCTTTGTGCTTTCCGTGCTTGACAGAGAAGCCAACGGCAAGGATGGAGCAGTGTGAATGCCTGGCCATGCTCGACTGGAGATCTCAGTGGGGACCCTCACAAGTGATGCCCCAGAGTCTTTCGCTCTGCATAGTCTATGTCCTGCACTAGGTCCTTTTCTGTCCATGCTTCTCTATGTCCTTCTCACAGGGTTGCCCGTTGAGCTCCCTCCATTAAACGTCTTCAGGTTGCCCCACACCAGCCATCAGGGCTTTCCTCTGCCAATTTTTTCTCATTTGTTTCAGAGGAGGAGGAGGACAGGGAGGAAGAGAAGTTCACTAGGTGGCAGTCTGCCCTCCGACTACCGGTAGGAATACAGGCAAGCGGGTTTGTGAAGGGGCTTGGGAGAGGCTTTGCACAAGAGTCCCAGGGCTGGGTGGCCAACTCTCACGTCATTCCAGGAGTCATGGGGCAGCTGGTGCTGTTTGCTGGGTGACTGGCTGCACAGGACTCCGTGCTCGTTGCAGCATGGCGTGTTTCTAGACCTTGTGTTTGTGGGAGAAAGCTCAAACTGATGACCACAATATGCCTGCAGAGTTAATAAACCAAATTAACAGAATAGCATTAAGTTTTACAAAGCTCAAGACTTGAGCTCTGGGTCATGATTTTTGTGTTATTACTGTATATATTTTCCTGTATTTTGGAGCTGGCAGATCTGCCAGCATTAGTGCTTGCTTTGGTCCAACTGGTCGTATTGTTGCTTCCAAACTTTCTGGTTGCCTAAATCCCTGTTATTTCAATTGGATAGCCTTCTCGTTTGGCTCTGCACTGCGGCGCAGGGTGACTGTGCTGTGCAAAGGCAGTCAGGCCTGATTCTCATTTACATTCTGGCAGCAGGCACCTTCCCACCCACCTGAGGGTCCTTTTACTCTGCCAGAGTGCTTTGTCTCTGCGAAAGATGGATCCAGGAGGCAGCCTTCCCCATCTTATGGGGCTGCACGCTCTCTGGTCCTGAATCAGCTTGCGGAGTGCCCCATGATCCTGCTGGATGAAAGGCTAGGTACAGAACGTCAGCTGGGATTTATTTTTGCAGCTGCGGAAGCCTTGGTCCCACCGACTGCTTCCGTCTGCTGAGGGGCTCCCACCGGTGTCAGAGCACTTGCGGGCACCGGCTGAGGGTAGCGCCTGCCTTCGGGTTCTCAGCAGCCTTCAAGCAGCCCCATTCTGCGTCGGTACTGTGCCGAGGCACCGCCAGAGACACTTCCTGCACCCTCCTTCCCCAGCGTTGGGTAACCATTTAATAACATGCTAAGGGGCTGTCCCTGCCAATGCCAAGGAAACGTGTGATTGATGATCAGGCCGTGTTATGTGCAACATTAGATTTTCCAATATTGGTCACGTGCCGGTGGTTCATGATGTGTGCCTGTATCCAGAGTAAAATTAGTAGGTGTGTCTTATAAACAAAAAATAATAATACTGTGAGTCACAGTTAAGAATTTTCCCTTCTGTGTGGAGTGCTTATTAATCTGGAATTTTAAGCAAGGGGAAGGGCGGCATAGAGACGGATTGTGCTCACTTGCTGCTTCTTCCTGCAGCTGGCGGTGTGACTGGCCATGGCACTTCTGATGGATGACCATGGACATGTGTATGCTGGAGCCACCGGCCAGGCTCCACAGCTCCTTCAGTGCTGGCTGCCCAAGGGGAGCTCTGACAGGGTCACTTGTGATCTTAATAATAACAGCAATAATAAAAAACAGATCATTTTTAGGGCTGCTGCTGCTATCTTCAAGTGGCAATTTCACTTCCTGAATGTGGGGGTTTTTGGTTGGTTTTGCTCATCTTGGTTTTTAAATGGATCTGAAAAAATGCATCATTTCATAGTAGAGGTGCTTGCCCAGAGCTGTAGTCATCAGATTCAGGCATAAGCCACATGATGGGCTTCAACAACCTCTCTGCTCCCTTCTGGGAATGCTCTGCTCTACAGCCCAGACTGACATATATATCTCACCCTTAGTCCTGTGATTCCTCTGAGGGAATGTACTACATATTTATTAAGCACAGGTAGATATCTACAGCAGGTCAGTGTCTAAGGCAGGGGAGCATCCCTTTTATAACTCTGAAAAAGGGGTGTCATGCTACCTGTCCTCCAGAAAATGCTCTGGCAGATATGATGGCAACAGCTTCCCTGCCAGTTTGACCAGAAGACCTGAGAGGCTGTTTGGTCAAGTTCCTGTTGTGATAGACCCGAAATGCTGGAAACATCACTGCTTGCTTTCAGGCTTTTTGTCAGCTGGAAGCCTCTGCCAGATCTCCAGTGTGTTGAGGAGACTGCTTCTACTCTCTTCACATCTGGACCCCATGAAATTAATTTTGGTAATGGCAAAAGCAACTTTCTCTTGCAACTCCATCCAGAAACTGCATGATCCCTCTGCATCTCTGAATGAAGACTCAGCTGAGGGAGCGTATTTCTCTTACAGTGCCCCGTGACAAGTCAGCTGCATGCCTCTTGATCCATTTAATGATGATTCTCTTGGAGATTTCACGGAGGCAAAAGATTGGGAAATAGTAGCACTGTTGGTTATCTGTCTCACAGTAAACTCAGTGTATTAAATCACTGCCCTGCTAAAAGCCTGTCTTTCTCTGAGATCCCTTCGTATGAGGTCAGCTTCAGCAATTAAAATGGCTTCTAAATCTTTGGTTGTCATTACAACATATTTTTTTTAAAAGAATGTCAATGTTCATTTTAGTACAATAAACATGTTGAGTAATTGAGTATTTTATCTGAACAGAATGAGAAATGTGGAATTTATTTTTAGAACTTGAGCTTTAAATAAACAGGACTTCTAGACATAACTCCATTCTGGATAATGAGATGTTTCCATGGACGTAATGACTATTTTCAGTATTTTCTCCCAAGACTCTTCTTAAATGTGATATTTTACATCGAAATTGGAGTAGTACAGAATATGTGTGTACAGAATATATTGTGAGAGGTCAACTCTTCTTGAAAGTAAATATTTGTATGTAAGTGGGTGTGTGTGATGTGTCGTGCAAGAACTGTGGGTAACAGTAGGAGTTAATTTGGTTTAATAATCAAGCTGTAAAAATCTGACAGATTGATCAAACTCATATGTTGGTTTCCTAGTGTAAAAGGCATTACTTAAGTATATTTGCCTATTACTACTAAATGTTCTTTATATAAATATATATATACCTAAGTAAGCATTAACTGTGATATATATGTCCACTGAATTGCTCATCCCACTTCTTAGCTGTGGAAAAATTTGATGCCGTTCAATGAAAGTAATATAACACATATAGACATCGGTATTTTCATTCTGTTGTATGGTGCTTTCTGCTTAATGCACACCGCACAACCAATCCTTTGCACCAGTGGCAGGAGCTCGTTACAACACTGAGCAGAAATGTGCTTTTTGTTTGTGTAAGCAAGACAGGGGAGATTTTTGTAAGTTGGATCAAAAGGGGTATATAACACTTCTGTTTTCCATAAGCAAGGTACGTTTTCAGTCATGCGTGTTTCTCTGCTGAATCACCCCGACACACCTACACAGAGCTGTGATTTGCCTTGAATAAGTACTAATGCCTGAAATAGATCTGAGGAGACATGTGCAGCAGTGGTTGTCAAAAGAGAGAAACACATTTTATGTTTTGTTTTATATATAGTGCAAGTTGCCAAACTAGTCCATGTAGGAAAAGAAAAGTTTCAGTTCTTGTTTTCCAAGAACTGATGTTTTTCTCTCCTCCCGTTCATCCCTGGTGAGCAGCCTGCAGCCTGTGCGTGCTCGCTTCATGGCACCATAGGGAAAACCTGATGCAGTGGGATGAGAACAAATGAAAGAGGGGGAAAAATGTCCTGGGTTAGGGGAATTGTGTGGAGGTATGGGATACAGTCCTGCCTTGGACTCCCCATGCTGCAGGATGGGTGACAGCACCATGCCTGGGCAGCAGATCCTCGCTGGAGACTAGTGACCTGGTCCACTTCCCCATATTAAATAAACACCTGTTATCTTGGGCTTTACCTCTTGCATGCTGCGAGCGACCTTGCCCAGTTATAACTGCTGGGTAAGTGAATTTTTGTTTTTATAAGGGCCTGTCTCCTCCCCGCCCTCTTGCTAACCCACTTATGGACAAATCTTCCTACTTGGAAACCAGCCTGTCCCATTAAGCTTTTCAAGCAAGGTGATGATTTCAAATGGTGGAGTGTTTGGAGCCGCTCCCAGGTGCTGGCAATGCCTGCTGCTTAGGAGGACAACTCTCTTGGGTTGTTGACACCAGCTCAGAGCAGGCAGGGAGGAGAAAAACCAGCAAGAACACAAGGAGGGTCTAATACTACCTGCTCTGGCTTCCTGGGGCCGTAGAAACCTGGTTTTACTCCCAGCCAAGTATCCTGGTCTCCAGCACAGAGGAGGAGGAGGCAGGCACAGAGGACACTGTGTTTATTGCATGCTTAGCACTGGTGGCAAGTTCCTGGGTTACTGACTTTGCTGTGTGTGCTCACACGTTCAGGTCTGAGGTCGCAGAATCACAGAATCACAGAACCATTTAGGTTGGAAAAGACCTCCAAGATCATCCAGTCCAACCTATAACCTAACACTACCAAGTCCTCCATTGTGGTGCTCATGTCTGTTATCCTCTGGGTTAGTGACACAGTTGGACAAGTAATTTCCTTGAAAACTTTCTCAGTTGCAAACTCATCCCTCCAGCATGCAAGTGCTCTTTGGTCGCTAAGGTCACTCTGAAGGCTCAGTAAATCTGTGCCAAAAAACATTGCTAGATCCACAGAGCTCCGGACCCTTACCTCAGATGGGAGCAGGACAGGCCGGTCTGCTCCCTGGGATGGGGCTGTGCCAGGGCAGGGGAGGTGGAGCCCTAGGCCAGGGGGCAGCTGGAGCAAAGGGAGAGCAATGCCAAAAGTGCAAAGGGTCTTCCAAAAAATCGCTGCTAAACAGCAGCAGTATTTTTTCCCCTTCTCTTTCATTGAAGACAGAAGAGAAACGTCAGAAGTGGATTGAATCCATTACATTACCTGTAGGTGTGCATACCTGGTATTTGTTTCTGCTGCTGTCTGTGCACAACTGGGCAGATAAAATGTAAGAATTTAGGGCATATTCAACATGACCTTGCACTTTTAGAACACGAGATAAACAGCATATGATTGGTTGCAAGTTTAAAGCATTTTCCTTGATAACACATTAAATAATTTGCCAGTAATGACAGGGAATGATAGAGAGGTCAATGAACTGCATTGCCCTACACTTGAACTGCATGAACTGCATCCGTGCTGTTTGTTGTTGTTTTTTGTTTGTTTGTTTTTGGTGGTTTTTTTTTTTTTTTGGCAACAATTTGTTTTCTTTACCACAAAACAGATCCAATGGAAAATGCCTGTGGGGAAAAATGGAACGGAGCATATGTGTGAAAGCTGCATGAGGGAAAATGTGAAAATTTATTTAGTGCTTGCTTGAAGGAGGTGCATTGAATAGGCACATCTGACAGAAATGAACATAGGAGCAGGATTATCCCACCTGATCCCAGCAGCACATCTGTTGGCCAGGAAGCAGAGGAAGAGCTCTGAACTCCCTGTTTTTTTCCCTTTCAGGATTGCATCTAGCCTATTTTCTGTCCATCTGTTAGTTCTCTTCTCATGGCATTCTCTCGCTCCATATCCTTTGCTATATTTCACCAGCTCAGTCTTCCCCATGGCTTCATATCTTCCTTGATCCTAGTGCACAGTGTTCCAAATCTTAACCATCACTCCAGTGAGACAGTAGTGAACAAAACCCTGCTTGCAGGAGCTCTTTGAGGGAAAAGCACTTATTGCTCTACTACCAAAAGGAGCGGAAGACAGGATCGCTTCTTCAGCTGCCCTCACGTGCTCCCTTTGAGGTCTGGCCATGCTCAGGACCTCTCCTTGACCTCATCCCCCCAAAGGACAGTGCTTCTGTGCTACTTCTTCAGCCTTGCTTGCCATAGCTGAAACACAGGGCACCATGAATTCATTGATTTGGTACTGTCAGCTTAGTTAGATGACGCTAAGCTGTGTGAGCTCATGGGTTCAACACCTTTAGCTTGCTGGAGCTGGTAGAAAATCACACGCTTCATCTAAATTACAGCATGGCCCTCGGTCAGGTGTCAGGGAGTCAGGTCACCGTGTGGGCGCCGCTGCGTGATCTGGGTCAGCATCTGCCTGCACACTGCGAGGCTTGGCGAGGTGCTTTTAGCCTCCTTCCCTGTGGCTGGGATCCAGGTCTGAACCCCAGTGACCCAGTTTTCAAGGGGCTTTCTCTTGATGGACACCACATCAGCAAGGCTGGCATCCAGAGCTGACGGGGGAAAAGGAGGGCAGTGCTGGGGGAGACTTGCTTACCGCAGGCCTTCAGACAGAAAGGGTGACAACCAAATTGCATGTGTTTCCTTGGGAAACACGTTATGCGGATAACATGCCTATCGTCTGGTCTGCTGGCTCTCCAGCCCTCTGGGTGCTTCAGGTGGGGAGTTGCTCTGGATAGGCAGAAACCAAAGCAAGCCAGCTGAGATCTGCAAAAGGCAAATGGGACCCTGCCCTGAAAACAGGGCTCTTTCAGGCTTTCAGGAACAGAAATCTCCCCAAACACCCTGGTTTTGGAACATGATGTAGAGTAGGCCAAGACACCTGGACAGACTGCTTCTAGCAAAGGGATGGGAACGCTTCTGAGAGCAAAGAGGCAGGCAAACAAGCATCTAATTTGAAATGGTGTGAGGGAAAGAATGAACTGCAAAGTGCTTCACAGACAGGCCAGACTTGCAAAATATCCATCCTTTGTTGGGTCTGATGAAGAACACAAAAAATTTTGTATCATTTTTGTACATGTTTGGTTTGTTTTTTTCTTGACTTAATTTGCTTCTTTCTCATTTCTCCATTTTTGGGAGCATGCTGTTCCTGCTTTGAGCCGTCTCAGCTGGAAAATTGGGGTTTCCCAGCTCTCGTCAGCTGTCCCAAACGCTGCCCAGAGCAACCTTCTCCCTTCCCTGCACAAAAGGCAGAGCCAGCAGCCCCTGGGCATGGCAGATGGGCCAGCAGGTAAAGCCAGGTTTTGTCCAGACCCCTCTCGCTGTTTTGGGGTGCATCGCCAGGCATGGAGACAGCATGATACCCATTTTCCATCCCTGTGGCCATGCTGGGGGGCCTCCCATTGCCCACTCCATTCCCTTTTGGTCCAGGTTGTCACCCATAGCCATGCCCTGCAGCAGGGATCCTCGGTAGGCTTTGGTTTTGGCTGAACAACAAATGGGTAATTTTACTGTACACAGCCTCATGCAAAGTTATTTTATCATCTGTTTACAGAGACCATATGGGGGAGGAAGAAATTAAATGACGGGGAATTATAAGAGGAAAAATTTCTGTGGCTTTTAGAGCTAAGATTGTAGGTAAAAGAATGGAAAGGTAACAGAAGGCTGCAGAAGATGAGCAAGTCCATTGAGAAATACATGAATGTGAGAGCAGGAAGATGCATGAACAGGTCTGAGAGCTTGTATTTTCTTCTCCCTTCTCTTCTAAGAGAGGAAGATGGTTTGGGGTCAGACCGTGCCCTCAATCCATCTTGCATGGGATTTCAGCGTGAGTGCGCATTTCCTGTCTGGTATGCTTGAAACATGAAGGGCTCCATTCAGTCCATCTGCAGTACTCTGAGAAGTTGTTTGCTCCTTCACCAACAGTTACTATTCCCATAACAGAAAAGCATGTGGGCTTATGACGCATCCATTCGAGCTTATGGTCTGATGTATTAAATAATACACTGGACTTTGGCCTGTGGCAGCTGAGAGACAGCACGTGTTTGCCTCTGCCAGCTATGCTGTAGTGGTGATAACTTAGTGGAGAGACCAACACATGCAAGTCAGAGACCTGTGCATGAAAGCTGGTTGCATCCCCAGTAGCCGCTGGACTAAGAAAAAGGTTTCAGCTTCAGCAGGAGCCACAAAAAGTAGCTTAGCTAGTTTTATAAAATCATTGTATTAGCATTAAAAAATAGCAGTCAGAAACTGGGAGCTCTGGTGGCATCTGGCAGTGTTCATGCTGACCTGTGGTTCATTCTGCATGTGAGAGAAAAAGAGAAATCCATGCTGAAACTGGATGGACAAAATATCAGTTGCAAAGCACATGTGGTGAGAACCACTGCTTCACTGTCCTGGTCTCTGTTTAATTAATTGATATTCCTGAAGAGAAGATTTGTGTCTTGATGCGTAGGCCTGTTATGGCTTCTGTGGGCTTAAGTGATGACAACGATTTTTTAGGTCATGGCTATGCAGGCAATTTTTTTTAGCAGTTCTGTCTTTATCCACACATATTTGATTATTTCACTGTGGCTTACAATGCAAGGGTTTTTCAAGATTGCATTTCTATTTTTTTTTTTTTGACATTTTATTGTGGTTTGGGTGTTTCCCATAGAGAAGTTGCATGCAGGCAGTACAGAAACAATATCCTTCACTGCTGTGAAACTGCTGATGGTTTAGGGTTAATTTGTACTGGAAAGCAATTGCAAAATCAACCAGGGCATAAATTTAAAATACAATAATACTTCTGCTTCAGTGTACCATGGCATGTATGCCTATGCCAGAGTAACATTATGTTCAAGCTGTAGACAGATTCAGTTTTAAGTAAAGCTAGAAAGTCAGAGTAGACAAAGCAGCCTGAAATTTAACAGTTAAAGGGACTGAACTCGACCAGTTCAGTTTTTCCTTTTCTTTATTACTCAAATCCAAATAAGGTCTGGCTATCTATCTGTGTTATGAGCATGCCTATTCTTCCTTTGGACAAGTACTGAGACCCATGAAGTTCATTTTTTTCCATGAAGTACACAGCAGCGGGGTTTGCTGCTGTGGTGTTGAAATTAGACTGGCAAGAAGGGGGGAAAAGTTAGTGTCATGGTGTTCCTGTTCACCTGCCTTTTCACCCTTTACAAGCGAGAAAAAAATATATGCTACAGCTGCTGTGTTTACCCCCAGTAACTTACTGTCATGTGTTGTATTTCGAGCAAGTACTCGAGGCTGCCTGGCAGGTGTGGCTTAATTGTTCAGGATGATGCTTTCTCGCTTGTGTCTGAGACAGATGTTGGTTAAGGATAGTTCTTTGTATACACATCTGCACTGCTTGTGTCGGTCACAAGATCTGCAGGGCTTGTGTAAGCATGTGGTGAGCTCTCCTGGCATTGGATTTTCTGTGTACAGATCATTGCCAAGTATTTCAGCAAGAATGAGGACTCTACACTTTGACAGACTGTTCCCCATTGCTCACACATATGGTTCCAAAATCATCTGCGCAGATTGTTTTCCTCCTTTGGCAAAGCCAAGTGTCATTATACCGTGGTACTGGTACATTTTCAGTGGAAGATTGTTTTAAAAATAAATCTCAATGCTCTTTATTCACCAATCTGTTTTGAAAAGAAACTTAAATTTCTTTCTGACCTTTTTTTTTTTTTTTTTTTTTTTTTAGCTAGAATTTACTATATAGCACAGCAGCAAAGAGCACAAGTATTATCATAAAAACCTATTTATTAGTAAACTTGGTGACCTGCATTGGCAAAACTCCCACACAAAAATTCCACCCTTTTACTCAGTAGTAGGTGCGACCAGCGACTGACGTTAGTTTTGCAGTCTGAGGCTTAAAAAAAAACAAAAAAAAAAAAACAAAAAAACCCAACATGTAATAATTTGCAGATGTTGGCAGCTAGCAATGATGCCTGAGTTGAATCTCTCTTTGGGTGCCAAACCACAAATATATATCATTTTTTTATAGCCTACCATTCCTGGAACTGAAAGAAGCTTCAAAACAATCAATATGTAAACACGAATACAGAGCACTGCCTTCTGAGCATCACCAATGCTGCTACTGCTATGAGCTGTCTGCTGGATACAAAGGGCTTTTTTCTTACTAACTACATCTTTCTTCAAAGCAAGTTGGTTTTTTTTTTCCCTCTGTTTACAGGTACAGGTGTGCAGGGCTCGTACAACTCCTTCAAGAAGAGGGAAGGTATTTACAGTTTCAGAAATTTGTAAGGTATTAACAAATGCAGATTGTTTTAAGCTGAAACCAGAAAAGGGAATGATATACTGCTGCATTTCCCTGTATGTTTTCTACTTGACAAGGCCACATCCAATGGCTTTGAAACCTGAAGTTTTCTCTTTATCCCTTGAACCAGTGTGCCTGCTTACCCTCCACTCCCCTCCATTGATGTTTTACCTCTAAACTGCATGGACCACCTCAAAAAATGAGCTCTCCTTTCACTTCAGGCTCATGCAGCAACTTCCATGAAACTTGCTTTGAGAGGTACTTTTGGTGTCTTTTTAACAGATTTTCTCACTAGGAAATGAACGGATATCATCTTTGTGCTACCCCAGGGAGTGCCAAGTTGTGGTCAAATGCAAACAACTTGCAGCCACTTGCTATCAGGGTTAAGGTTAGGGTATAGTCAGCCATGAGTTAGCTGACTGTTGTGTCAGTGTCTAGGACACCAGGCAAAAACTGGGACACCACATGTCTATGTCCTATACAAATACATATTGGAGAGAGGCTCCTTCTCCCCAAAAGTGTGACGAAAGTGCAAGATAGAAGCAACTGGGTAAAGGAGAGAGATGAGGGTGGAATAAGGATGCAACAAGACTGTGCTGGTCAGGAGGATATTTGATATTCTCAGCACACCTAGCATTTATTTTTGTATTCATTTCTATACTTAGTTTGTAGCCTTCCTGATAAAGGAGAAGTTTTTTTAAGAAGAGTTTGAAGTGTAATGAATTTACTGGGAGTCTCTTTGCAGCTGCAGGAAATCTTCCCTGAAGCATGAGGGGAGCTTTGGGGAAAACCCAGAAGTGCTTGTTCATAAGGTGGCAAGCTGAAGATGGAAGGGACATTTCTGGCCTAACATAGTGTGGGCTGGAAGCTTGCAGCGAATAAGAGAT
The DNA here is from genome assembly GCA_013399115.1 of Anseranas semipalmata. Taxonomy (NCBI): domain Eukaryota; kingdom Metazoa; phylum Chordata; class Aves; order Anseriformes; family Anseranatidae; genus Anseranas; species Anseranas semipalmata. The sequence goes on along the minus strand of VXAA01000335.1, from coordinate 150,593 downwards.
GATGGTGACAAGCTGCTGATGGTTTGGTATGGCAGCATAGGGGGGAACTCACCAGGGACAGGGGGTACCAAGGCAAGAGTGACTGGCAAGGAAAACCATCTCTTTGGCGATGTTTGGGATGTGCAAAAGTAGAAGCTTTCATTTATTAAGGGTAAAGAAAAAGGTGCTGTCTGAACAATGACAAGAGGTATTGAAAACCCAGACAGGACATTTTTAGCTGCCTGGATGGGTAGGAGAGCTCATAATTTATAGAGGTGATAAAGAGAGGTTCTGGATGAGCTGGACATAGCAAGAGGTCTCAGAAAGCTACAGGGGCCTGTGGTCATACTGGTTAGATTCCAAATGATACAAAAACGTTGAGAAGTCAGATGAAAAATGGGATGCTATACAACAAGGTCTAATGTAAAATATTGGACTTAGCTGAGAATAAAGCAAACATATAGATTACCATTGGTCTCTGGCATTTCTTCAGAAAATGGCTCTGGAAGACAAAACACAAGGAAGTGAAGCAATATGATGTTCTGGAAAAGGTAGGCATCCTACTGGGCTACACAGATCAAAAGGACGTTTGAACTAATCCCTTTGCTCTACAGAGCACTAGTAGTCCTGTGTCTGGTGTGATTCAAGAAAGACAGGCTCCTTGAATGGAGACCAGAGGAAAGCAACAAGGGTGAATGGAGATTAGAAAAAAATGGTCACAAATAATCTGAGGTTACTTAGTCTAGAGAAGAGAAGGATGAGAGAGAATATTGTAACATAAAAGGCTGCTGCAGAGATGAAAGGAATGATACATTCTCCTTGTCTGTAGTCATTAGGACAAGAAGTCCCAGGCTTAAACTGTGGCAAGAATAACTTAAGTCAGACATCAGGAAAAACTCTCTAAGAGTCAGAATAGCAAAATCAGGCATAAATTAGCTGGAGAACATCTGCAGTCTCCATCGCTGGAGGTTGATTATGCCTAGGTGGTCAAAACCCTTTCAGAAGTGACAGCTGGTCCTTCCCTGTTCCCAGACAGATTTCTCTGCCTGAGATCTCTTCCAGCCCCGATTCTGCTTCCTGAAGATGAGATTGCCCACAGAATTGAGATTGAAGAAGGATTATTGACAAGGCTACATATGGGATGGGCCCTCCTTTCATATGCTGAAAGAAAATTAATATCTAGGAAGAGAGCCAACAGAGGGCTAAAGCTGGAAGCAAAAGAGTGATATAAGAAAAACATTGACTGGATGAAGACCTGGAAGAGCTCATTAAAGACCAAGAAGCATATCCAGTGAGTTATCATGGCAGGAAGTTGTTAAAGAGCATCTAAATAAGATTAGAAGAAAGGAACCAATGAAAAAGGTGAATTCTATGGACTTGGAGATGGAAGAAAAAAGGGAGACCAGTCAATATTTGTATCGGGAGCTAGCTCTAAAAAAATTATTAGTAGCGGAAAGACTAAAGTGCATTTATAACGTGAAAAGAAAAATGTTGGAAGAGACATGGCTGTATTCAAAGGAAATCAGCAGATAATATAAGGAAGTGGTCACACACAGCTAAGTGATCAACAAAACTCACCTCTCTTGTACTCCATCTTATGGTGAAGTCATAGAAAAAGTGGAACAAAGACTGGCAGAAGGGTATGCAGGCTTCTTGTTCATCTTCTGTCTTTGGAAAGTGGTGCACTTCTCTGTAGAGAGAAAAGTGGAGGCAGATGGAAGAATGTAATGATGAGTCAGAGGTGATGAGAAGAAAGCTGGGCTTTCTGATGTGGGATCTGGAGTTAGAGATGTGTTCTCTTAGGTAGAAAGCTGCAGGACAGCTGGAGGGTGGGACGGGATAATAGTGGAAGGAATTCAGCTGAGTTATGGGACCTAGCAAAACCATCAGTGGTAAGAGAAAGGGAACAGAAAAAAGGAGATGTTAGATGTGAGCAAGGGGTGGTAGTGGGCAGGGTAGACCTCATGTTGGGAAGGAGAAGCCAAGTATGCTTTGGAGGAAAGTGTGAAAGAATCAAAGCTGTGCCAATGGATTAAAGGGAGGAAGGAGCTCCAAGTGGGTCCCAGCAAAATGCAAGTAGTGATGACAGAATGGAAACTGCAAAAATACATATGCACCATGAGTGAGTGTGAAGACAGAGATTGAAAGATGATACATAGAGAAACTGGGAAATTGACTGAAAGATGCTGATTTGTGGAAGGAGATGGGAAAGGGTGAAGTGAAGTGACCAGCCTTTTGGGTGAGTAGGATAGTGGAGACAGGGATAGGGTGACTGCAGATGTGATGGTAAAGACAGAAGAAGGAGACTGAAGAATGGATGTAGAAGGGGGGCCAGCAATAGTGCATGGTTGAAGGATGAAGGAGTGGGGATGTAGCTTCTGGAAGGAAGGTGAAAGCAGGGTGAGACAGGGAGGGCAAGTGTGCAGAGCTGTGTACCTGCAGCGGTAACTAGGAGGGACCTGTGAATGAATGGGTTCTGGTCAGAAATAGAGCCTAGTGGAGCTCTGTAACTCTGCAATCACTGCTCCCCAGTGCGTATCCCTTCCAGCTCCTCCATCTTTCTCCCAGTTGCTAATTGGCCCGAATCCCAGGCTGGAAGCTTACCCAGTGGGAGCAGTCCTCCCCTCCCCATCTGCCGGCAGCACTAGATGCTGCTGCTGGAGAAGGGAAGACACTTTGCCTTTTGAATTGAAACTACAGATGTTTGTCCCCGGGGTGGAACAGGGGACTTTCGTGTTTTAGACGGAGAAATTAGAGCCAGCTATTTAAATTATGTGCATGTCTCAAGAGACCTGTATCTCTGTGTATTAACATGAGACAAAATAGTGCATGTGTTTGAGCAAGAGGCCATAAAGGCTTTCTGGGTAAATACTACATACTTTATAATAAGTTTCAATGACGGCTGTGTTCCCCTCCAGCTGGTGGGTGAAAGCAGCCCTCTGTACCGGGTTCATTGCCTGGAATCTGCTGGCACCTGGAGCAACCTTTCTTTGGCTGTACCCGAGAGCTGAGCTGCAGCCCCCGAGGTGGAGAGAGCTGGCCGGGACACCCAGAGGGTGACACTTCCCTGGCAGCTCTTCTGCACAGCCTGTGCCAGCGGGGCTGTGGGAAGCCGGAGGAAGCTGCAGCTCTTCTCCTCTGGCTGCACCACAGCCCTGCCGCCAGCAAAGCAGGGCCACCTCGTTGCCGGAGGTGAGTGCCGTTGCCGTTGCCTCTCTCCTTTCCCCCAGTTTCCTCTGGAGAGAAGAAACTCACTCCAGCAAAAAGAAGGTGGTGCCCTGAGGGATAAATCAAGGCATCACTGTGAGAAATGGGTCCTTTAGGGATGAACCTGACTGAAGTACTCAGCACCAGAGCACATGGAGGTGTAAGCAAGCACTAGGGTACTTGTGCCAAACAACATTGCTGCACTACACTTGCCTTGAATGCCTTTGAAAGAATGGGAAGTAACCCAAGCCTGAATCCATTTCTCATGACCCACTTCTGAGAGGCACTGTGAGAACTCACACCACACCAGAGTTGGAGTTCTCTGTAAAAATCAGACCAATTTCCTCTTTTATTTTATTTTATTTTATTTTACTTTATTTTATTTTATTATTTTAATAAAACAGCATTATTAGAACATTGCTTCTTCCTCAAGAATTTTATGGTATGAGATCAGTGGTGTCTGAACTATGCAACAATGATGCATAATCTTACACAACGATCTCTTTTTGTGGGACTAAAAGCTGTTTGTTTACATAAAATAAGATGGTCTTCTCAAAATACAGTGTTGGTTCAGTTTAATGACACTTCTGAATTTCATAAGATCACGATGCAGGAGAGCAGTGACATTGCACAACCAAGAGCAAAGTTTCCCATGCCTGCGGTGACTCAGTGTGTTACTGGTGTCTTAGAAATCAAAACAAGAGAGCAAGAGATGAAATCCTAGCACTATGGAAGTCAGTTTGGTGGGTTTTGTTTATTTGTTTGTTTGTTTTTTAATTATCTTCTCCCACAGGGCCAGCAACCTGCCCAATTCTTATGCAGAATGAGAGTGCTGTGTTTTTCCAGCCAGCAGCACTGGGAGGTTTATCAGGCAGGATTCCTCTGAACTAGTCACCCTTAATCCCTTTTACAGGAGAGAAACAAATGCAAATAAGATGCAGTTCCCCTGTTCTGGAGTGTCTGCAAGATGCTCTGCCATTAAATTCAATTACAGATGGGAGCTCAAACCCAGTGTACACTCCCAGCAGGACGCTCTGCTTTACAAATAGGACACAGAGCACAATGGTTGGCCGTAGTTGTTGTCTGCTGGCTTCTCAGCTATATTAAAGACTAAAATTTAAGGAGTGTTGACTCCCATCTCCAAAAACCCTAGCTGACCTGGATATCATTGGTTCCTCCCCACGCCCTGCATCTGCAGGTGGCGAGATGGTGGGGCATCTCGCCTGAGCTTTGGCTTCCTGCTCCACAGACACAGGGGCTGCCTGAGGCCGGCTCTGTGGGGCTCCCTCCAAAACATTTGCCCCCCAGGTGTGCTCCGATGTGGGGCTGAATATTTACAGTAGCTAGTGTTACAAGGTGTCACAAGAAGAAAACACTTGCCAGAAGCTTAATAGCAAAATAGACAAAAGAGACATTATTATCAACATTTTAGCAAAGAAAAGCAAGCATCAGAGATATTGGTCACACCAAAAGTGTGTGTCGGAGCCAGGAATTGAAGGAAACAACCCCTCTCCAGTTTTAGTGAAATTCAGGCCATTATATTAATCACAATCATGTCTTAAACACCTATACAATTAAAGGGTGATTTACTCAAAAACACTGTCAATTACTTCTCAGAGCTAGGATTAACATTTGGCTCCTAACTTCAAGTCTTTGCTTGGACTAATGCAAACTCCTCAAGTCTGCAGTCTTGAGACAAGTAGACATAGCAGCTATGTCTATTTGTCACGCTTTCTCCCCAGCCCCATCCATTGCAGGCAGGCACTTGTTTATTGTGTGTCTACCCAAGAAGGCTGGCTGTGGATGTCGAGTCATTTGAATTCTTTTTCTTTCTTTTTTTTTCTGAATAGGATTTCATGTATTTCACTAAATAAAATCCGCCATGTATAATCACACTGAAGACCTACAGGCTATTTAATCAAATAATAGTATAAATAATGAAGATAATTCCATACCAGCCTTCTCAGTGGGTTGGCACTGATGCTTGAAAATACCCTTCTCTTTTGTTTTTCCTCTTTCTTACTTTAATGGAACATTTCTTTAAAACCTTCTCTTGCAGATACAGATATATTTTTTTCCAGAGTACGAAAACTAGAGTTCTGTTACAATTTCATGTCGATGCTCTTTTCAAGTACATGTTTTGGCTTTACAAAGCAACCACACTCCCTGGAGATTCCTTATTGTAATTGTACAAAACATTATTAAGTGTGGGAAAAATCTTGATCTCTTGTTTTTGCTGCATTTCTTTGTGGAGGGGTTTCTTCTTCTTCTTCTTCTTCTTCTTCTTCTTCTTCTTCTTCTTCTTCTTCTTCTTCTTCTTCTTCTTCTTCTTCTTCTTCTTCTTCTTCTTCTTCTTCTTCTTCTTCTTCTTCTTCTTCTTCTTCTTCTTCTTCTTCTTCTTCTTCTTCTTCTTCTTCTTCTTCTTCTTCTTCTTCTTCTTCTTCTTCTTCTTCTTCTTCTTCTTCTTCTTCTTCTTCTTCTTCTTCTTCTTCTTCTTCTTCTTCTTCTTCTTCTTCTTCTTCTTCTTCTTCTTCTTCTTCTTCTTCTTCTTCTTCTTCTTCTTCTTCTTCTTCTTCTTCTTCTTCTTCTTCTTCTTCTTCTTCTTCTTCTTCTTCTTCTTCTTCTTCTTCTTCTTCTTCTTCTTCTTCTTCTTCTTCTTCTTCTTCTTCTTCTTCTTCTTCTTCTTCTTCTTCTTCTTCTTCTTCTTCTTCTTCTTCTTCTTCTTCTTCTTCTTCTTCTTCTTCTTCTTCTTCTTCTTCTTCTTCTTCTTCTTCTTCTTCTTCTTCTTCTTCTTCTTCTTCTTCTTCTTCTTCTTCTTCTTCTTCTTCTTCTTCTTCTTCTTCTTCTTCTTCTTCTTCTTCTTCTTCTTCTTCTTCTTCTTCTTCTTCTTCTTCTTCTTCTTCTTCTTCTTCTTCTTCTTCTTCTTCTTCTTCTTCTTCTTCTTCTTCTTCTTCTTCTTCTTCTTCTTCTTCTTCTTCTTCTTCTTCTTCTTCTTCTTCTTCTTCTTCTTCTTCTTCTTCTTCTTCTTCTTCTTCTTCTTCTTCTTCTTCTTCTTTTTCCTTCTTCTTTTTCCTTCTTTGTCTTTGTCTTATGAGAGAAGTTAAAATGTTGGGCTGAGCTTGGTGGGTTTCATTTCCTCTGTTGACAGGTTGGTCTGCTATGAATGTAACTATCTGTATAATGGACTAGGTACTGCAGAATGTCCAAAGACCATAAATTTCTGTCTAGATAGATTAATGTGGAGGGAAAAAATAGGAAGGGGACTCTCAACAGCTAATGGGAGTACAGGTACATATTTCAGAGCTTTTCTCTCCCGAAGAGCTTTTTAGAAACTATGCTCCAACTTCTTGTTTGAGGTGTGAGGTATGGTTGCTAACCTCTATTAAAAATAGACAATATTGTCGTGATTATGGAATAGCATCTTAAACTGGTGTTTCTGAAGACTCCATATGACCATCTCATGTACAAGATACAAGACCAAAGCTGATGTCACCACACTCCATCACTGAAGAGTGTCAGAGCTTAAATTAGGCCTGAACTTAGCTCCATGAGACCGATGGGTATAGACTGTGATAGCTTTATCCAAACCTGTGTGGATGCATATTGGTGCACAAGCAGAGGATCACACCCACAGATTTCAGTTCACTGAGGCCTCGGTCCCTCTCCACCTCTGGGAGAGGTTGGGTAGAGGATGACTGCAACAACCAGCATGGTTTCAAAGTGTGATTCCAGCTGCAGAAGCAGCCGGCAGCTCAGCTGGGCTCTGTGTTGGGGCAGGCTGAGCGCACTGCTCCTGCAGAGCAAGACCAGCAGATCTGACTGGTGACAACTTCTGCCACGTGCTTATGGCACGCTTGTGCAAACGCCATCCCAGCCGTGCTGTTGCAGTATGCCAAGAGCCACAGGTGATACAGTTTTGTTCTGGCAGGTATCTGTGGTGTGGGAACTACATTTTCTGTCGGTGTCTTCACTCTTTCCCTGTCCCTACCAATGTGGGGCCACCTGCACCAAAGGGCGCATCAATCTGTGTTTGGGTAAAAGCCCGGTTCACGGTTACTCTTCTGATTTTCCCAGTTACAAGGCTGATGGGAAGGGCCCAATTGCCCTCTGAGTGGGGACACTGAGCACAAGGATGAGCTTGCCCACTCTGCGAATTTCATCAGTTCATCCCTTTCTTTTTTGGTATGTGCTTTGTTTCTATACTTAGTGTGCTTATTAATCTCAGTTTTCAAATACAACTGCTGAAAGCAGGACAACCAGATGGCTAAATGCCCTGTATCACTCTCCAGTCTGGTCCCCGTTGTCCTTCTGATCTCACTGCCCGATTCTCACCAGGGCAATCCATCCTTGCAGGGCTGAGACCTCCCGGTTCCTGTACTTGAGACAAGCTCTGTTTTTCTTTAAAACTCAACTAAATGCTCATTTCATCTTTTTTTTTTTTTCCCTTCTTCCTTTCTTTCATATTTCCATAGGGATGGCAAATTCTGTATTTGAGGAGCAGACAACGTCCATCAGAGAGTAACTTCATAACTGTGCTAAATCTCCAAAGTCCCTTACAAACACTTGATATTATACTTTTGATGGATGGTAGGATGAATCCACAATGGTCTGGTATATATATGTATATGTGCTGCTTCAAAAATATGCACTAAAAGTCTGAAAGACCTGTGAGGCATGATTTTTTCATTTTTATAAAAGTTATCTATGAGATATTTAAGATGATGGAGTGATTCAGATTGAAATTCAAATCTAAATTTTCAGCTATAACCACTGATGTCACAAGCTCCACTCCCATTTGTTCAAGTTCAGCACAGGAGATCTATTTTTTTCTAATGAAAAATGACAAGCAAGCAGGGTTTCTGGTTCATGGGAAATCTTGTGAAAGTTTTGATTTAATTTAATTTAATTTTATTCCTATTTCCCAGAAACTGGGAATTTACTTTATAATAGTACTGAAACACGCTGTTTACTCACGAAATAAATAACAGCAGCTGGGAAGCTGAGGACAGTGCCAATTTCACAAGGAGCTGCCAGGACCACAGGGATCTGTGGCCCTGGAGCAGGCAGAGAGCCTGGGAGCTCTCTAAGCCCTGGCTTTACCTTGAAAGTAAAGGATTTTGAGATTGCCAGCTGTAGGAGAAAAAGTCAAGCTCTAAGCAAATCCAGATCTTTCCTGGGAGTTTGGGGTTGATGTCAGAGTGTGGTGGTCCTGGTGTGTCTGATTGCCCCAGGTGCTGGTCCCCAAAGGACAAGTCACACACCCGGTGTGAGATCACCTTCCCTTGCCTTGGTCACCACTGCACTGCTGCAAGGGGAAGTGTCCTGCTGGAAACCGGCACTGGGTGGCCCAAAACTGTGCTATTTCCAGTGAACATCTTTGGACCCTCGAGGCCTGGACAACGCATCACCCATGCTACCCAAGCTCTGTTTTTAACTACAGTCTTTTGTCAATGCCTTGTTTTTCTCTCTCACCTAGCTTTTGCTTTAATTATAAAACTTTGAGAGGGCAGGCGAGGTTCCCCTCTAATCAGTCCCCTTATTTCAGCTTTGGGAAAGCTTTTTGCTTTCTTAACCAATTGTATCAATTGGTCTTTCTCCCTGGGCACTTGGAGCAGTCAAAAGCAAATGCCTTTTTATAAAAACCCAGAGCTAAAATCTCATGGCTTTTTGGCAGGATTGTATTACCCTCTGTAATCTAACACTGTATCAAGCTTTATCCACCCAGACTTGACCTGCGGTTCTAGCTGAAGACACTTTTCCTGTTTGATTGGCTTATTCACATTTTAACAGACTATCTTTGCATGTTATTATGTTATCAAAGTTTACCTCTGCTTCTTTGAGAGACATTGATAAGAAGGCTAATGGGTGCGCTAATAATGAAAAAATACACCCTTGTCATGCTCTATTTCTAAGAAAAGGCGCAGATTGAATCATATTTTGTTAAAACTTCTTTCCCTGTGCCTGATAGCTCAGGGTTTAGCACCACTAAGACCGACCTGCTTCAAGTCTTGCTCCCTGCTCTTTGCTCTGGTTTCTTAGGCCAAATACTTACTAATTTTTAACTGTGTTTCCCTGGCTTGTGCCGATGGCCCACGCAAATGCGAGCCAGGTAAATGGAAATGTCTCCTACACTCATGCCAAGTATTGAAAACTGGCTCTGGAGCAATCAAAAAAGCTTTTAAGTTTTACAGGGACACTTTCTTAAAGCTTTTAAGAGATTAAGCTTTCATTTCAGAAGGCTGGAACAACAGCACGTTGAGAGAAGCTGCAGACAGCATGCCACTTCCTGCTGGGGGCTGATCAACGCAGACCAGATATCCATTATTTACATGAATTTACATAGTTTTCAGACCAAGAATCGTTTGATGCAATGGTAAAGGATTAAAAAGCAGATAATCTGAAGCAAAACTGCAATTCCGTTTGTGGCCACTGTTGAGCAAATAGAGGCAAAATGTGTTGCATTTCAAATATTCACTTGAAGTCATTCCCATAGCTCTCCTCAGCGTTTGCTGTGTTTCATATCTGTCCCTGATATCCAGCACTTCCAAACAGACCCACTCCAGCACAGAGAACAATAGTGCTTACAGCCCTTTTTAATTACGCAAACGGGTGCGAGCACACATGGGTAAATTGTCACTTTAAAGATGTGGTGGCACTGCCTCTGACTTCTGGGGGGGGTGCAGCTCTGCTTTGCTTCTGCCCCACTCGGGGCACGGCGGCTGCAGCGCTGCTCGCAGGTTAATGCTCCGGAGGCCGCCCCGCTCAGATCTTCCTCTGTTGGCAGGGCTCTGCCTCTGGTGCGACGTGATGGATGTCTGGAAATGAGCTGTGCGGGGATTTATTCCGGGAGAGGAGATAAAAATAATTCAGAATGTTTCTCTTTGCCATGAAACATTGGACATTTACGTGAGTTATGAGCAGCCAATACGTCTTGTTCTCAAGAGAGGCAGGTAGGAAAAGAGCTTATAGCTGGCGAGATAAGCCTTCCCCTAGAAGTCGTTGTTGACTAACACATGTAGAAACAGCCCTAGGTTTTCAAAGGCTAGGGGACTGTCCAGTGAATTGGAAAAAAAAATCAAAACAAAAAAGCTGGAACTTTTTCAGCACCGCCAGGTTGAGAAGTAAAGGGAACCAACCAGGGCCGGCCATTACAAAATAGTGCCATTGGAATTAAATAGCTGATAACTTGTGAGAGGGGGAATTTCCCCAGACAGTGTCTGGCTGCATGCCTGCTCCAGTTAAGTGCTTTCTGATGGTAAGGCGACAGCAGACAGAAACTGGGACTTTCAAAGCAAGTTTATCTTTAGTTGTTCCAGTCTCATTCTCTAATTGGCCTGGACTCCGGACCATTAAAAGAGCTGACAGATGCTACTGGGCTGAGAATATGAGTAACTGATGCAGTTAATGATCTTGAGTAGGCTTATTACAGGAGGGATGAATTCTTTACTTCACGGGAATGTAAATGAACCTTGCCATAGGCATTAATTGCATTTAATTCCATGTTAGAGCCCATTCATCCTAGCAACATCTTGGATAACAGCCCAAAAGTAAATGTGATTCTCTCTGAAAGTATTTCTTCTGATCAAGTACTTTTAGATACACAGAATTTAAAGTAGATTTGGAACATCGCTTTGAGGATTTTTTTTAATGTAAAATTAAAATAATCTGCCTTCATGAGTGTAGAAATTGGCAAGCAAAACCACGTAGGAGTACAGATGGGTGAAATATTTTTATATTGTGTTTCAGATATACCATATGCCGAGCCCTGGGAGGTGCTCAGTTGCCAACAAGGTACAAATAGACATTTACAAAAGGTGAAACTGAAGGTTGTCTTCTTGCCATGTTTTCACGCAGCATGCCCTGGTGAAAATTCAGGCTGTCCTGAGAGAAATAGAAACTTCTCAGTTAAGAACTTCAAGTTTCACTTTTTGTCACTCTGTTTTCTCTTGAATTACCTTGTCCGTGATCCCTCGAGATAAGCGTGAACATGATTCTCAATTCTAGCTGAGGAAATCAGTGGGCGATATTTCTGAAGGTGGGCAATGTCACTTGCAGCCAGCATTTGAGAACAGAGCAGGGAGCTGAGGATCCAGAAAGAGCTTAAGGAACCCTACTGTCTTTTCACAGCACATCTATCGATTAGAAGTCATGCAATTAGCTATTATAAGATACTCAATTAGCTATAACAAGATATTCACCTCCAATATCAAGCCCTTAGGCAGCATATATTGTGCCATATTCCAAAGCAGTTTCTAATCTGTAAGCATGGAAACACTGTTCAGAAAACAGGGGGGTTAATACGATCTCTGTGGGGGCCAGTGTGCTTATTCAGCTTTCTGCTGAGAGAAGCTGCAGACAACCAAGCTATTTCCATAACACTTACCTCCATCTCGCCAGCATTTACCTTGTCATTTTCCAGAGTTTATTTGCAGCATCACAGCTGTTTCCCATGGCCGCAATGATGGCAGTGCTTGGGAACGTGGCTAGCCTACAATTTAGTGCACCTTGACCAGCGGCACATGGCCTCTAAAAACAAAATCCAACGTGTGAACTGCTTCAGCCTGAGCCGGAGCGCATCCCCCCACTCCCCGTGCGTTGTTGTGCAATGGCTTCACGTGCCTGCAGCTGGGTCCTCGGCCGGCGACACCAGCGTGGTGCAACACCGGGCACCCAGCGGGGGGGCTCAGAAGGCTGCTAAACCACTAAGTGCTTCTCCCTGCTGACCCAAAGCCCAGTGGACGTGGGTCCTAATCGCTGCTCCTGCTTGCTTCAGGATGCCACCTCGATACCGAGCCCTTTCACTGCTGGGAGAGGCTGCCGAGCCCTGCGGTAGCGGAGTTTCTGATGCAGTAACCTATTGCTCTGTGGCTGGGAGGCACACGTCCATTCTGGGAAGTGTTGTGAGGGTTTAGTACTTGTTTCCATACATTTTTTGTGAATTCCTGAAAGAACCTCCTGCACTTTGTGTGACTACTTTAATCAGTGTTAATACAGGGCAGGAAACAAAGCTGTGACTGAGCTGAGAAGTATTTTCTAATAGCGATATATTTTTGGCTAGGGGTTTCTTTGCTTTTGGAAACTTTTTTTGCCAGATTAGTTGGTTTACTTAAGTTTGCTCTTTTGTAGGTTTTCTTAAAAAATTAACCTAACCAAACAAACCAACAAATTCTAATTTCCAAATTCCCATGTCAGCAAAAGTGCCAAAATACCAAAAATTCATGGCAAGGCTCATACTGTTTATTAAACATGAAGCAATCTCATCCTATCAACTTCTGCATTTCTTCTTCAGATTGACAACTATTTTTAAGTAAGTTTGGGCTACATTAAACTATTAATTAATCCATGCAATTAATATATATATATATATATTTTGGTAGCAAACAGGTTTTCTCCTCCCTCTTTCAGTATTTATTCAATTCACTGGAAAGTTAATATTGTGTCTCTTCAATTTACTGACAGGTTATCCTTGGATAGACCTAACATGGAAATATAATGAAGAAGTTAGAATTACAAGTTAAAGATATTTACTCTAAATTATTCCAGAAAGTATTCAGAAGCTCAAGAGAAGTGGTGCTATTTACTGAAATGTGACTTATTAAAACTTGTGAAAATGTCAGGCCAACCAGATGATTAGAGGGGACCTGAGCTTTCATGATTTTCTTGGCAATATCACAATTATTAATTAGGAAGGATATGTTTTTCACAGTGATGTAATTCTGTGACTGGAGATAACCCAATATTTCCACAGTTCGTGATTTGAATGCTGCGTCCAGGAAGCCACATTAGGTGGTTGGGCCGGCAGCACCAGGACGCAGCGATGAGGTGTTTTCAGGCTGTCCAGTGCCAGCGACCAGAAGGACGCTGATGCTGAGTGCTCCCATACGTGGGGTGGTGGAGGTGGGCAAATGTCAGGACAGTCGCAGTGAGCCAGCAGCCACGCTGAGCCCCACCACCGGGTCAAGTCTCTGAATGCCCACCACCAGGAAACCGTGAGCTGCAGCAACGTGGTGGGAGCGAGGCCATCCCTGGCACACCCAGTCGTTCGCACCAGCTGAAGCCACAATGCCACAGAGTTTTGCTGAAGCTTGGTGAGTTGCCAGGTCCTCACGTTAGGTGGAGAAAAGGAAGATCCCATGTGTATTGTTTTGTGATGTTTTGGTGCTGCGCTCTGAACGAACTGATCTGTGGCTGTGTGGCTTTGCTGGACTATTTGTTTCCAGAGAAGATGGAAGAATAATTGTGGTCACCCACAGAACCATTAAATGGTACACTTAATGCTGCTGCTTCTCACTGTGGGTATTTTCCTTGCTTGGCTCACCATAATTTCACAATCATTCATTCCAGCTGTTTAAATTTTGCCCAGAGAGTGCTCACCGATGGTATGAGCAATTACTGCCCTCCCGGGGCCCAACTGCGGGTGGTGACCGGGGATCTCCCCAGTGGATTTGGGGAGGTTTGGGGCTGATTTGAGGTGAAACAGCAGGAAAACACTTTTTCCCCCAAACCTGTGTGAGCACACAGCTGAAGCAGGTCTTTTGGCCACGAGCGAGCTGTGTAGCCCATCTGCCCCTAGCAAAGCCAATGGTGATGTAGCAAGGGGAGCAGAAGCAGGCATGGACATCTCAGGTTCTTATTGCAATAATTGCAGCTTTATGAATGCATGCTATTTGTTCTTTGAACTTCAAGTGTTAAAGCATGCCAAAAGACTTTCCAGCCTCTTTTAGAAAATAAAAAAGAAAGAAAAAAAAAAAAAGGAGAAAGAAAAAAAAAACAAGACCTGCTCTTGCTCCTAATGAGGGTGCTGATGTTTTGGCATAAGAGGAAATTTTAAAAACGCCCAAAGGTGGTAACCAAATGAGTATGGCTGGGAGGTGCCCAGGCAGAATAAACTAGATCCACAGAAAGACCGGAGCAGAGCTGAGCTGTCTAAGCAGTGCTCGAGGTTATATCTCTACAGCAGCAAATAAAAACAGACCGGTGCCTGTTTTCCAGTGCCGAGGGCATGCCTTGTGCTTGCGCGGCTTAATTCTCTTCCCTGCACCCTTGAAAAACAGGGTTGCCTTGTTTCAGCCGTGTGCTGGGAGAGTCCCTGCCTGGTGCTCATCCCGGGGCTGGCTCAGGCCGCAGCTGCGGGGGCACGTGCTCGTGGTGACTGGAGCAGGGTGGCCGGGTCTGGCCCTTTTGCGCTTCCTTTGGCACAAGCAGTGCTTTTGCGCAAGGTGACAGGGCTGGGCTTCAGAGGTACCCAACTGCCCCGGTGCAATTTGGTCAACTGTGGTGGCTGTAAGACGTACTGATAAAGCAGAGTGGATGTGAAAGTGCAAGCAATGTTTCTGGACGTGCATGCGGAGCCTTCCTGAAGGCGTCCTGGCAGTGGGGGACTGCTGCTGGTTTGGTGGTGGTGTGCTGGCTGGGGAAACGCTCCGGGAATGGGGTAGCTGAGAAATGTCCCTGGCTTTTTATCCCTTGAATGGGAGTGCTTTTCACCAGCATCTCCTGCTGGATATTCCCTTACATTTGCACGTAAATTACTTCCAAAAATAATCTGGCATCAGCATTATTCCCACTTTTTCTAGCCTCCATGCTTCTCTTCGACAAAAAAAAATTCTGGAGCACAATGATGTGTTGTGCAAACAAATGTATACAATGCATGTTCTCAGCCTGGTGCAAGGAGCGACCTGCTTTCGTGAGGCCAAGAGGTTAAGCCACGGTAAACAGAACGTGTGATGAATGGTTGGGGGATATTGTTAGCACGTGTGCCTGGCACATGGGGAAAAAAGAGATGAAGTATCTGACTTGTATTTTCCAGTCGTTTTCATCCTACATCAAAACAAACTTTCTCTTATGTAAACAGAGAGAATTAGTTAATCCATGTACTGCTGGTATCTGCTTTGCTACAAAATCAAACAGTGTGCTGCATTCAGGATATTTTTGCTGCAACAGAAACAACAACAGAAGTGATATATTCAAGTCTGGTGAAATGGGCTGTAACATTTGGCGATGCGTGCAGGTCTTGGAATATGTGTTTCACCACACTAAGCTGTGCTGAATATAATCCTTTGAATTCCCCATCTCACACACATTCAGAAAAAATAAACAGCAGAGTGTTTATTGAGCAACTGTCTTTGCCCCTCAACTCAAAGGAGGCATTATGCTGTCCACCTGCAGATCTTTTTAACTTTCCTCCTGTTTTCCCCTCTTTTGTAATGATGAAAGCTTTCACACTAGAAAGGACAGAAAGGAATTTATTTATTTTTGCTCTGAATTGCAGACCTTAATATGTGGAATTTCCAGGCAATATCTCTAAGATACCCAAGGCCTTCAATTTTAAAAATAAAGAGGAGCCCCCATTCTTTAACACAGAAGAGTAACCTCAGAGAAGCTGAAGGAGGAAGTCGCTCAGCGCCCCTACTTCATGGTGTCTAGTTCCTATGTAAATACATGAGACCATGTGGTGACACCAGGGGTGTCACACGAGATGCTTGTAGGCACCTCCTGCCATTGAATCTTATTACTCGTGTACATACTTCATTATACGTATGCTCATCAAGTCTGAGATGCAGCAATGATATATGGTACTCATATGGTTCTTGTTCCTTCAGTAAAGTATCTGGGGAATTACTCAGCTGTACTTTAGTAGCTGTGATGGTTTAATATAACTCTTTCATTTAAACTCTCCCTCCTTTATGGCTGTGTTTCCAGTAGAAGTAGTGACTATTTTGAAAGGCTTAGTATTAGTCTGTTAAAGATATTTCTTGCAGAATTCAATGCACTTACTGCTATTGCCGCTTGATCTCACTTTGTCTCTGGCTCTGAGGGATGCTGAGGTTTTGCCACTGGCCGTGGGTGGTACATATGCTTAGCCAGGCAATCAGTGAGTCATGCAAGCTACTTCTTAAGAAGATATGAAGTCTTCCAAGCTTCTCTGGCTCATTAAATTCCAAAGTGAATGGGAAGGACCCAGATCTGACTGCTGAATGAGTCGTATGAACTCTTACCACATTTATTTTGATACCGTAAAAGCTATGGCCAAAAAGTGACACTAAATATCAGCCTAGAGCTATCTGGGGGTGTTTGTCCTAATTTTATCTTGGTAACCATGAAAAAAATGTAAATGAAATGTCCTCCTGCCATAGTACTGCATGCATGCCTCTCTCTTGGCCAGCAGTCTGGACACAACCCACATATGTTAAATTAAGTCTTATCTACAGGACTGAAAAGGCTGCTGCTCCTATTACTTCTTTTCTTTTTATAGGTGTTAATGTTTCTGGATACACTTTAAAGGATACTTTGCAGATGTGTATGGATACTACTCACCAGTAATGTATTGTAAACCAGGCATGCACTGCAAATTGTGCAATACATCACTGCGATTACTAAGGCCTGATAAAATGACTATGTCTGTGATAAATGTGTTCAAACCCTTTCATATGTTACTTGAGTAAATGATAAAAGCTGCAGTTAAATTTTAATAGGTTATGTTTACAAAGGCATTTTTTAACTAATGCCAAAACATACAATCTGTAGTCTGTATTTTTATACACCCCAAGGTGGAGTCTAGGTTATTTTTACGGTAAACATATGGAAACTTGTTTTACTTACTATTTTTTTCCAAATAAAGTTTTTTTCATTAGACTGGGCCTTTTTGTTGATGTATTCAGGCTGTTGGAAGAATTGGGAATGATGGATGTATCAGAACTGAATTTCTCCTTTTTTTTTTTTTTTAGGGAGGATAAAGGGCTGGCATGCGTTCACAGCTTTATTTTAGTTAAAAACAACAAAAGCGTGCTAGAGAAAAGAGAAAATTTGGGCATATGGCTAATGAAATGAATCTGATGAGCTTTTTCATGGAACAGCCATTTTTACCTGCTGTAGAACTTCTGAATCCTTGTCCTGAAATAAAAATGTCAAGTCCTTTTGTAGGAGCACTTTAATAGGGGAATATCATCTGTGACATGAGTATTCCTGTAGCTCTTTTTATGGATCATTGTACAAAAGGACCCATGAAAACAGTTCACAAAAATATCTTGTCCTGGGGCTTGATCCAATGCTTATTTTGGGCGAAGGAGGTCTTTCATTGACTTCAACAAATTGGATCAGGATTGAACTCCTGCAAAAAAAAAAAAAACCTCTGAAACTCTTTGTATCTGCCAAAATGGGAAGTTGCAATTCTATGGAAATGGGAGAAAGTGCTCACTGAGAAGTGAATGATTGCATTGGATACTTTGGCCCTTGCTTAAATCCCACTCAGCTGTCTCAGATCTCAGTGAGGCAGCAGCACCTGAAGTCAACGCCTAAATTAGGCAGTTTCTGACCCTCTCCTAAGGATCTCAACAGTCCTCACATGGTGCGTGTGAACCTTTTGTTCACTGCCTGGTCCTTAAGCCCACTATATGCACAGGTTATCATGTAATAGTGTGTAGCTGAGAGAATTAGTTCACAGGAGACAGTGTTCAGTCAGAAGAAATTGTTATCTGTCCTGAATGCCACTGAGTGTTACAGCTTGATCTGAGCTAATAACTGCAGTGATGGATGAACATCAATACATGAGTACAAGAGATGGGATTTATTTATAGCTTGATCCTATGCCTCATGTGGGCGACTTTTGCACCAGGATGAGACGGGGGGACATCTGGCTGCTGGGTTTTACAACTGTCCTTCCTTGTTTTGAGGGAAGATCCCTGGGCCAGCCATGTACCAAGGCTTTGGAGAAGCAGAGACAAGGCCCCATGTATTTTCCTGCTTTTCCTGTTTGTGACAACAGAGCCCACTGTGGGATCTAGCAGATCACCAGACATAGCCACAGCTGAAAGGAATCTGACCAGCCCCTTCCCTTTTTGTGGCCATGAACCTCTGCACTTGTGGGCACGTGCTTCCCTTCACACATGGGCACAGTCCCAATGCAGGTAGCGCTACAACTCATGCATACAATTAAACAAGTACGTGCATGGTTATAGGGTTGAGGCCAAAAATCAGATCATACTGGCTTAGCAAGGGGCAAATCTGACCAGCGGTTTTACCAGCCCCATGACATCACATTTGCTTGACCTACCATGAGTAATATAATTACCACCTGGGATGATCAAGGCGTAAAAATAGGATACAAGAGGAAAGAAATTACAAGGCAGTGACGAGACAGAAAAGCTAACGTTGGATGCAGGTCCAGCATGACTGAAGTGCAGAGGTCTGGGGAGATGGTTGTAAGCGGTGAGAGTTGAGGAGAGGAAGGCCAAGTGACCTGGTGGGGTTTTGTTTCCGTTAATGCCAGCAGTCTCCAAGTGAGCTGCCACACCAAGTTCCTCTTGTCAAGCCATGGGGAGAAATGGATAACTCTGGGGGCCTGTCCCCATCCTGCCAGTCCTAGATGACTATCTTTGTAAATTTTAGGGAGGGTCTGGGAGGCTAACCCTGAAACTAGGCCCTTCTTAGATTATGAAATGATTAAGATGAGGTAAATTTCATACAAAATTACATAATATCAGAAGGAGTCAGAGGCTGGGACTAAGAACTTAATCTGAAGTTGCTGGATGTCCCAAGAGTCCCTCAAACCAAAGGGCCTTGGGACTGGCCTCCAGAGGTGCAGAAGGAGAAGCGAAGGGAGAACAGAGAAGGCCCTATGTGAGAGAGACAGACAGGAGTATATTTCTGGTGACAAGGAGGGCAGATAGAGCAAGGGTTTTCCTAGGGGCAGTCAGTTCCCAGTCAGACCGGGCATCATGCCCAGGGTTGCTTTGTGCAGGGGGAAGATGGCGGTCGCCCGCCTGTGTGGGAGCTGGTCTACTGGAGAAGGAGAGTGCAGCAGGTCCTGTCCCGGAGCCAGTGGCCTGGTGGCTCACACTCACTAACTACATCCCAGAAACCACCTTATTCCTGAGAGCGCATGAGGGGAATCCAGTGAGAGGATTCACAAAGATTTCCAGGAGGCTGACAATTTGTCAGTTTGGTACCATGAGTCTGGCATTATTTGTTCTGCACACGAGTGAAGCAAAACCAACCAGAGTCAAACGCCTTCTCTCCTCATCACTGAGGGGAGCTCATGCACACATTGCATCTTCCCTTGTGCCACCCACCATCCCTTCAGCTAACTTCATGCTCACTGGGGCTTCCCAGAGCTCCTTTTGGGATGGATATCAGGGGTGGAAAAGGGACTATTGGAGACATTAACAAAAAGGCACACCCCAAAAGGCAAGGGAACCCCCTGGGCCACTCTCCCCTGGCCCACCATCAGGAGAAAGGTATTTTTGTGAATACCTGGCTAATTACTTTAGCTTTAGGTGAGGATGGGATGGACTTGGTCAGAGAAGAGTTCTGCAGTTGTGAGGAAATAGGTGAAAATTTGTAGAAGAAGACAAGTATTCAGACACAAATTATTGTTATTTTTGTATCTACTGAATATATGGCAGTATTTCAAAATATGTATTACATGGAAAAAAAACAGAGGTTTGTGATATACACTTGTGAAGTAACCTGTTTTTCATAAACATGTACGTAATGCTCTGGTAACTGAGGAGTGGTCTGAAGTTGTGGAACCCATAACTGAACCCATAGAAAAACGACATCTTTAGAGGATCGTATTCCTAGGACTGGCCATTTTGCTGGCCTTGACAACAGTGGCATTGAGTCCTGGAAGAACTGAGCTGAGGAGAGCCACTGGTCCTGGTATCTTGGTGAACATAAAACAAAACAAGCTGTCCCAAAAGAGACTGAAAGTCTCAAGCTGAGAGTCACTGAGAGTGAGCTCAGCATAACTCTGCAATACCTCCCTTTGCAAAGATGGTATCACGCAAGTGGGATCCTTTGGTGCAACTCCCACTGGTTAGCTCTTCATCAGTAACCATTACACACTGGTTAAAAACATCTTATACTGCCTGTAGCAGGATGTGGTCTTAAGTGTCACTGACTGAGGCAGGTTGCATGGACACCCCTGTGCAGTGGAAGTTCTGTAGCACGTGTTCTGGACAAATGTTGCAATCTCTGTCCATGCATGATAGGAGACTTGTAGGCAGCACTAATGGGATGTCAAATGTGACAAAGCCATAGTATCACTCCGTATGTTGTAAGGGATGTTGTGATGAGCAACACAGTCTTTAGTTTCTTATGCAAATGTAAGCAGAGTTATTAGAACTGGAGAGGGGGTTATGCCCAAACCAAAGGAGTGTGTGTGTGTAGTATCAAAAAGATGTTAGCCCTGGAAAAAGAGAGTAATACAGAATTCAAACAGCTATAGGAATAGTCCCTTGCTGGCATTGTGTCAGCCTCCAGGGGCCCAAGTGAAGGCTCAGGACACCATTGTGCTAGTGGCAGAGCAGGCATGGAGGAGGAAATGGATCTCCACTGTAGAAAAGTTTTGGTGTAAGTTTTCCCAGCTATGTGAAAGATTTTTGTGCCTGTTGGCTGGTACATGAACTCACATGACCTGGCCAGAAAGGAAAGACTTGAAGCAACAGAATTTTTGCTAAACATTATCTATACTTTTGTTTCTGAGTTAGCAAATAGTCTTTGTGTTATTTTGAAGATTACTGTGTTGGCACTGAGTGATGAAGATCGATTGCTGTAACTTTCAAAATGTACCTGTGTCACCTTAACACCTTAAGGTGTTAACCTTAGCACCTTAAAATGCACCTTAACACTAGTCAAGTCCCCAAAATGCAACTGTGTTAAAAATTTTGGACAGGGTCCTAGCAGATGCCAGTCTCTCAGTGGAGAGATTATACATCAAAACAGTTCAATAAAGATACCAGATCAAGCCACTGCTTTTCTGTTTGGTACTTCTAATACTTGATGCTACCGTTTGCTGAAGCAGCAGTTCCAGGGACATGACCTTCTGAAATTACAGTGTGGCCATTGATTTAGTCAAGCTCAGGACTGGACTTCGTGTATTCCTGCATTCCCATGGGCTGTGGTACATGTGCAGCAGCTCCATTTAAAAACTGTTTCCACAGGTGCCAGCCACTCATGCTTTTTGCTCTAGAGGGTCTCAGGTTACTGTTTGATATATTGGCCACAATGCCAGGTACAACATAAACTCTTGCAACTTCTCTCAGATCTTGCAAAAGTATGTTTTTCTCTTTATTTTCATTTTTTATTATTATTATTTTTTCTGTAGTGCTCAGCTCCCAGTTACATGAAGAAATCTCATGTGTGTAAGTGTCTGTGGAAGTAGGGTGCGGTTATATGTACACCAAATTTTTTGGTCTTCAAGAGATTAGAGTAAAATGGGAAGTGCTCACCCAGAAGAGCAGAAAAACAGAAAGCAAATAAAAGGAACATTATGTTAACATGAAGATTAAAAGGTTCTTGAAAGAAAAAATGTTTTGAATTTGGAGCTTTCCAGTACATGTGGTTGTTTTTTTTTTGTTTGTTTGTTTTTTTTTTGTAAGCTTGTAATTGACCATAATGGTCTTGTCTAACGTAAAATTGGGTGATACGGGCCTCCTCCAGTTGTTTTTCCTTCTGAGTGACGAGAAGCAGTTTCCAGTAAATGAACAGCAATCAACTGCTGAATCATCGCTGTTGAGCAGAAGTTTCAAAACCTGAGCCAGATCATTGTGCGAGTGCTGTTGGCACTACGTTCCTCCTCTCTGACTGACGGAGCCAACCTTGGGCTCACCTTACCCACGCACGTGGTTTCCTTGGCTTCAAGACTGTTCTGGCAAGTGAAGGTTGCCAGAGCCAGCCCCAGGAGGTGAGGAATGAGGGACCTGTAGGTATTTGTCAGCCAGTTCGGTGAGGCAGTTTAGCAAATGTTCCCCTCACTTGGCAGCCTCTCTGTCCATATGCTGAAAATATTTACTCTAAGAAAAGGACAACTTCAGGCTGGGTTTACTGCCTGCTGGCTGTGCAGTCAAATAAACAGACCTTGATTTCAGTCCTCTGTTCCTGAAATGTGCAAATATGTGGCTTGTTTAACAGAGAAATAACAATACATTATAAAAAAACTTTCATTCAACCCTTTTCCTTTAGACTCACCTGTTTCTGGAAAAGAGGAAGGATTCATCCTGCTTGACCTTAGACATTTACACTGTGTCTGCAGCACCGCTACTCACCCAGGCTCATTTATAGGCAATGGAAGGAGACAATGTCCTTCTAGAGCAAGATTCACCCCGTCCTACTGCCAGCACCTAAAATGGACCAGAGGAACTGACTGCAGAGGGGAGTTATCTCCACGACTGCCTTGCACCCTGTGGGCAGCTTTAGCCTGGTGAGAGGAATCCCACCGTCAGCTGCTGGGAAACAAGTCAGCTGGGAGATACTTTCCCACCCATCTTGCCTGGGTGGAGCTGTGGAAGCCACAAGCTGGTGTGTGGTGGCCCTCTGAAGACCAAGGCAGTGCCAACAGATGCTCCTGAGCTGTGTTCAGAGTACCTGTGTGTGCGCTGCTTTGTCTTTGTCACCTGGGTGCATGCCTGGTGTGGTCTGCTCTCCAGCGCTGTCACCACACCATGCAAAGCACTTGCTCAGAAGCTGCTCAGTCACGGCTGTGGGCTTTTCTAGCAGCTGTGAAATGGCCTTGTGTTCTCAATGTGCTGCTTGTGCCAGTCCACAGTGAGCAGAGATTGATGCCATGTGCTCAGCAGTGATGGATTGGTTGCACAACTTGTACCAGCAGCCATAACAAATGCCTGGAAAACAGCATCAAAAAGCATCTAGTAATGCTCCCTTGTCAGTCTTAGCTGGGGTAATGTTTTGCTGGATCCAGAGTCTACCTCTTTCTGTTAAAACATAATTTTACTATAACAACACTGAAATGTATTTTTATGCAGGCTCCTTTTCCAGTGTCATCAGTGGTGAGAACCCTACACCTGCTGTTAGAAAGACCAAAGTTCCTGGTTTTCATTTGCCTTCAAGGGCTGCAGTAGGGAGGTCAGAAATGTGACTCAGAAAAGGAATTTTCCCTTAGAAAGCCTCCTTAAGTGGAATACCAAGGTGTATTTGTTTACTCATTATGATGACTTGGTACCTTTACTCAACCTCATTTAAAAGTTAGTTTTTGTAAGTTGTTATCCACCCACAAGGGCAGCCTGATTGGTTTAGATTCAAATTGTACCATGCTGTACACACCCGTGACTCAATAGCAGCAGGTTTTCATAACTAACTTTTCTATGAGTCTCCTGTGGAAGACCATATGAAAATAAAGATAATTGACAAAAGTGAGATGGATACCTTGTCACTTCCAATACTTTGGATTGTTTGAAGTTTTGTGTAAAGAAGTTTAGGAAAATAGAAAAAGAAGGAAGTTGCGATAGCCCAAGTTTAAAGTGTTAAGATAGGACAGGGATTTCCAGTTGTCGGAGCAAGCAAGTAAGAAAGAATAATAGGTCCAATATATTACAATGGACAGATAGACCTAAAAAGGTGGGAAATGTAGGAAGAAAATTGTTGCGCATAAGGGTGACTCCAAAAAGTGTGGCCTAAACAGAAATGTTTGGGAGAGAAACACTTACGGTACAGAGCCAACAAGCGAAGCACAATGAAATGGCATTGGCTACAGGGCTACGGGTCAGTCAGCACATGATGGTTGTGCAAGCAATGAAATGTCTAAGCGATGGCAGTCATACGAGAAACACGTAAGTACCAGCACTTGCTGCTGTGAGTGATGGAGGGAGGAGCTCAACAGAGCATGTCCTCTCATGTCAGAATTTGAGATTTTGAAAATATCTCCCCAGAAAATTTGTTCATGTTTTATATCAGGATGCTTTTCAAGCTCACCTGTCCGGCATACAGGAGAAGTAGGCAAACGTCATATTGCCAAATTAGAAACTCCATTTACTGTCTGCTACTTCATTTGGCAGAGGTGAGGTGTAGATTAATGAATGAAGACATTTTTTCAGGCTGAGGAAAATTCAGTGAGATGTGCCAGAACAACATACCTAGATCTTTTAGCGGTTGGTAGAAGTTTGAATTCATTTACTATATGAAACAAACAAACAAACAAACAAACAAAACAAAACCAAAAAAGGAGTTGGCAATATTGTGGTAGAGGTTAGAGTGAGTGAGAATCACAGCTGTAAGGGTGTTGGTGTCTTTTCTATGTGGGAGGTGATGGCATTAGGAAAGGGAGGTGAAGCTGCTGGACTACAGGAAGGAGAAGAAGAGGTGATGGTGATAAGCAAGGATTTAAAACATGCACTGGAGATGACCACTGCCTTCGGTAATGACTCACGAGCTGAACGCGTGTGTTTAGACATATGTGACACCATGACACCAGAGGGAAAAATACATATCTGTGAGGGGTGTTGTATGCAATTTCCATGAATTGCAGTAGCAGCCTTACCCATGAATATCATTGTCAGATGAATAAAATAAACTTAATGAGTGAAAAAGCCAGCAGGCAGTTCACCGCGCCCTCGGAGGCATGCGGCTGGCTTGCTTCACAGGGGAGGAGCATCCCAGGATCGCAGTTTCCATTTCAGTGGCACAAGATCCACACAAAGTGGGAAGTGGTTGTGAGCTTGACATAAAGGAGCATGTGCTAATGTGGCAAAAAAGGCAGCTGGATGTCTCTGAGGGGGGATGTGGACATCCCTCTTGCTGTAGCACAGAGGTGGTGAGCATGAGGATGCCTGACATGCAGGGGCTTGTGATCGTGTAGGCTTGAAGGGACCTCGGGGATCCTCTGTTCGACTCCCAACACTTGGAGTCAGACCCTGGGTCAATTAACATGCAGATTAGAGCAGAACTAGAGACAAACCCTGCATTGCTGACTGTATTTGGCTGACCCTTGTGCACTGGTGTTTGAGAAGCCTGAGATCCAGGCAGTGACCTCCTCAGCAGCACTTGCGAGGCATGGGACATCTCCTCCCGAAACGCCCCAGCCACTCTCTCCAGCCTGGCACAACCACTGGCAGATTTGAGACCAGCACCAACTTCTATGTAGTTTGCTTTGGGTGAGCCCAGGTCACATTGTCCCTGCAGCCAACTGGAGAATCAAATTTCCTTTTATTTTCCCTGTGCTCTCCTTTTGTTTGAAACAAAAGCTCTCGTTCTTCTGCTTCCCCATAATTCAAGGACCTGGGGCTTTATGGTACATATAGCAGGTCTGGGAACTCACAATAAAATCAAGCAGTAAAAACAAAAACACAAAAACAAAACAAAACAAAAAAAGCAATTGCAGATTATTTTCCACTGTGAGCACCACAGAGCCCTTTCTGAGTGGTGTTTGTTAAAGTATGTTCTCCCTTGGTACCACAGAAATTCAGATGTATTTCCCCACTCATCTGGCAAACACTGTTTACATCTTCCAATGTTTCAAAAGGAATTGCAATTAACAAAGCTACTTAAGTTCCTAAGTAAATTAAAAAAAGTTATGTCATAACATATTTGTTGTATCAGCATCATCTGCTTAGCCCAGATTTTTGAAGAACATTTGAAGGGAGTTTGAAAGATTTCCAAAAGATGCAGCAGTGCCGTCCAGCAGTGCGGAAGACCTTTCTTCCCCGGTGCCATGGCAGCAGGCTGAGGTAATTCTTCTGCCCTCTTCTTCATTAAGTCACCTTTATCTGATCTGCCCATACATACAAATGGCTCAAGTGCTTTTTTAGACCTATCTGGATGGAGTTAAACTGCTCCTGGGTGGAGCGCTGATAAGCAGAGCTAACTTCCTCCCTGTGTAGATGGCTGAAATACATCACCTTTGAAAATTAAAGGCTCTAATTGCCTCATGGAGAGCTGCTCACGTGGGATGTCACCTCCCTGGGTGGCAGTGCTAGCTACCTGCCTGCCCTGGCCTGAAGGCGGCAAGCAGAAAGAGCTGTGAAAGGGTCAGCTGAGAGGTAGGGAAAAGGAGGGAACCGCAGGATTTCATAGGGAAACAGCAGCAATCACCTGGAAAAGTCAAACACATTTTCTCTTTGTATTTTTTTTTCACCATGTCCCCTTGTCAGAGAGCCGTAGAGATTTGTTTGTTGAAGCTCTAGTGAGCTTCATCAGAGACCTGGCAGCCTCATGTGAACCTGAAGTGCTAAACCATACTTTGGGAAGGTGGACGTATGCAGGCTGAGGATGGCTGCACAAAGTAAACAGAGTCACAACCAACTGCAGCAGCGCCCACACAACATTAATCCCAATGTGGCTTTTATGGAAAAAGAAAAAGAAAAAGAAAAAGAAAAAGAAAAAGAAAAAGAAAAAGAAAAAGAAAAAGAAAAAGAAAAAGAAAGGAAGGAAAGGAAAGGAAAGGAAAGGAAAGGAAAGGAAAGGAAAGGAAAGGAAAGGAAAGGAAAGGAAAGGAAAGAAAAGAAAAGAAAAGAAAAGAAAAGAAAAGAAAAGAAAAGAAAAGAAAAGAAAAGAAAAGAAAAGAAAAGAAAAGAAAAGAAAAGAAAAGAAAAGAAAAGAAAAGAAAAGAAAAGAAAAGTCCTCTGCAGTGTATAGCACAATAACATCCCCAGGGCTTTGGCCAGGCAAACTGGTATGCTTATTCATTGAGTGGCTACTCCTGAACAGCCACCCCCATCCGACTGGATCCAGCCCACCCGCTTTCCTCTGCTGGAACAGCTCAGCACCTGGGCAATCTTCTGATTTGATTTTTTTCCTGTGCCGTCTAAAAAGCACCACCACCAGTAGACCCAAAGACATGGACTTGCAATGAGTTCAGCGCTCCAGGTGCATGGACCAGAGGAGAAGAAAGGGATTTGTGTTTGGACAAATAAGCAGAGGGGAAATGGTCACACTGCAAAGCAAGGCTGGAATGACAGCATCATCCATGTAGTGCAGTGGGTTATAGCTCGCCGGCCTCGGGGTGCCCATACGTGGGCGCCGGGTGCCTGTATGTGCTGCTCCTCGTAAAGGGATATTCCCAAGAGACCTGTGGAAACACTAACGCTTCTCCCCAATGTAGCTGGTGAATTTGAAACTGGCCACAAAAATCAGCGTGAGCTGCCTGGGTCTAGCGCGGAAACCAGCCAGTCACCACTGCTGGAATAAAAGCTGTTTTGCAGGAAGCTGAAAATGCCAAAAATAGCAGAGTTTGGATAAATCTTTTTATTTGCTTACAGATTTTGTGGGTGTTTTTAAAGCCTCAAGGAGATGTATATGGTCATTTTAAACTTAGAGCCACACTTGCACCATTCAGGATACGAAACACAAAAAGGAGACCTGGTTTTCTGTTGTTCTGGACACCTATGTTGCTCCCTCCATCTTTAGCTGCATCTGTGAAAAATGTAAACAAACACCAAAAATATGATATTTTTCGTACACGATGTTTTCAACACACACCCTCTTTCCTCTCTTCCTCCCAAGTCTCTCTTTAACCCTTCGGGTGGGTCTTTTCCAATTTCACCCAAGTCGATTTAATGAGTGACTTTGTTTTCCACTGGAGCAGCTGAAGCACAAGGCCACTTGACACTTTTGATTGTTATAGGGACACAGCGTCCATTCTTAGAGTACCAAGAGTGTTTGTTAAGGCGCTCCTTTGCAACGGCTTTCCAAGAAAAAAATCACTTATGAGCTAAAATTAGTCCTGGAAAATTTCAGACCAACAGGAACATCCTTGAGAAAGCTGGAGCACAAACAGAGGGTGAGAAAACAAGCAGCGCTTTGAATGCTCCTGCTTGTGATGTTGCTCTGGCAGAAGGAAATGGGCTCAGGCTTCAGCAGATCAAAGGAAACAAAGGACTGGCTGAGCTTCACTCACCGTACCCGGCAAGCTGTATGTGTTCAGTAACAGCTAGGAACAGATTATTTTTTTCCTCCTGCAAGTAAAAAGTGTGTCTCAACCAACTCTTATTTGTAAACTGCAGTATGTAATAGTTTCCAAATCAGGGGGCAGGTTATGTGCTGCAGATTATGGTTAGCAGGTGGTTTCATTGCATGGCAGGTTTAGGAAAATACCATGGGACAGTGGGCTGAGACTAATACCACTTCAAATGTGCATTTTAACAGGGTGCTAGTAGCACAGCAAGTGCATTTAAGCTGTATTCTGAAGGGAAAAAAGTTTGTGCGTGATCTTCTTTGCCTAGAAGGGTATCAGGCTAAGTTTTGTGTACTGTAGTGCCAGCACATCTTCCCAGATTCTTATTTAAGAAAGACATAAATACAAAGACATAAATATATCATAATAGCATAGCAAGTATATAAGACAAGGAAGAAATATATATATCATTTAAGAAAAAATGATAGTTTAAAAATGTTACAGCTCACTGCGCAGCATGTATGAACACTTTTTGTTCTGTAATTAAAGATCAACACCATAAATATACTGTATTTTTCCGTAGGTCTTGGTCTAATTCAGTGCACAGCAGGGCTGGTGGTCTTAAAAGATTCAAAGCTGATCTTCAACAGTCAAGTCCAATTGTAATATTAATTTTACAACTAACACAAACAGTCAAAACACCAACTGCTGCTAGACGTGGTTGCACAAGCGCAAATTAAAGCACACTGTAATTTACCCAGAGCTATGCCATATATCATGTTTTATGCTGGTTATCATCAAGTACCCAGTTTGTCCAGCACTTTAAATGTTATTACATCAAGGAGGGGTTGCAGCTGCTCAGTGCCAAAATTGCCAGTTGTACTGGGTTGGGACAACCATTAAACTCCTGCAGATTGAAGCCAATTTCATTATGAATCATGAATTTTGTGGATTACCACATGCTTACTTAAAAGGACAAATAGCTTTGCTACTACAGGAATAACAGTCTCGGCAAGATCAAAAGCAAGAAGGAAAAAAAATGCCTCCAGTCATGAAGAACACTCAAAGCAAGTGGTGGCACAAGGATTATATATTACCCATGTGTGTAGAGCAAAGCAAACTGTCATTAAGTGTTCCCAGAAAGGCAGTTGAAGACTACTGGCAAACTCTTGTAGGCAGTGGAGATTTACAGGCCACAAGATTTTTTTTATTTTTTTTTTTTAATGGGTGCTTTTTGTTAAGTGCCTTATACCAGCTAAAAGAAGATGTCAGGCTTCCCTTGGATTTTTATGAGCACTTTTGCATATCAGGGCCAGGGCTGATGATCTGGAGCTTAAGGAATTAGCAACTCAGCATTAGACAAGAGCAGAAGGAGGCTGTTGGGTTTTAGTATAGCCCTGGCAATCATCTGCTCTGGTTGACACTTATGAAAATCTCAATACTTATGGGTACTTACTTACCCTAACTCACAGACATGAATCCTTTGTAGAACCACAAACATTGAAATCCTGCATATAGCCCATCCCTGTGTGTGTGTGAGAAAAAGCTGAAGGAAACAGGTATATTGACCAAGTGGCAATATACCCTGCATGAAGACCTGATATGTTCATGGAGAAACAGATTCCTTTAAAAAAAAAGCAATATCTGTATTGTACAGTGTCCGCTGTGTGCTGTGAGACCTGGCTGCAGAGGTAGCTCCTCCTGCCTCTTCACTCTTAAAGCACAATGCTGGAGTCTCAGGCAGCAGTGATTTTTCTTTCCAGGATCTGTTTTTAAAAGATTCCAAACAAATTTCAAAAAGCGAAATAACACACATGACAGTTGAGCCTCAGGTTACTTCAAGGCAGTCTTCCAGGTAGGCACAAGGGGTTTTGGGTAGTGGGCTGACCTGGGTGCTGACCCATGCTGACTGCATGCTGACCTGGGTGGGGAAACAGGATGGTGCTTGGTGCTGCACTCCTGGGCTGAGGGGTAGGTGAGTAGTGCAACTGTTCTGGATTTTTCATTCTAGCTTTGTTTCATAGCAGATATCTTTGCTTTTGTTGACATTACAAGTGTGTGTTCAATGAATGAAGGTGCCAGGGACTTTAAAGCATTTCCTTTTTCAGGATGAAGTAATGAGAAACATCAGCTTATTTATACATAGGGGCTGGAGCTCCCCTCGCCAAAGACATGGAGAAGGAGACATGGGTTGTTGTTGTTCAGAGTCGGGGCGAGAAAGAACCAAAACATCCTGCACAACTGTGGCATGGGCAGGGAGGCCCCACACCTAGCCAAACCATCCATGCTAACCCATGCCAGGGATGTAGCCGTGTCCGAGACAGGCAGCTAGCAGGAGCCACACAAGGACAAGCTGCCCAGGTGGCTGAGGAGCACCGTGTGTGGTGTGGAGCCAGGCCATGTGTGCCACTGCGCCTCTGTGGTGAGCGACCTCCATCGGCTGCAGGGAGAGTTAAGCCTTTCCTGTTCCAGTGCCTTCCAATCTGTGAATAAGGGCTATGATAAAGCTACCTTCTGATTTGCATAGCCTGGTCTTGGATTTTACAAGCGTAGAGTGCTTGGTCAGCTGAAAATACTGTGTTGCATCTTGCGGAGAAAACTTTCCTTTGGCAGTGTGTAAAGAGCAGTGAGCGATTGCATAGGCCTCCTTGGGAGTGAAGGAGTGAATCAGAGGAGATAAGTGAGTGAGGTGATGCAGCCCCTGTGACTTACTGCAGTCCCATGTGCAGAGCATGCTAGGTCACTGTTTTACCTCCTTCGGCTCCAGAAAAGACATAGGCTGTACTTCTTCTGTGTACCTTGGCATGGCCAGAAGGAGCATAGTTCAGTTTTCTTCGCAACAGACACGACGGGGCATTTCTTCCTCAGTCAAACCCTGCTACGTGCTGCACCATGGTGGTGCAATGCAACACTTTGTGATCTGCTGGCATTGCACCATCAGCGTGCACAGTAATGAAATGCAGCAAACGAAAAATAGAAGTCTTGCTTGTCCCCCTTGCTGCAGCAGGCCAAGCGAAGAGCAGCCACCTCCCACTTGCCCTGTAGCCTTGGTTCACTTCTACAGTCACTTCCTGACCCCCTGGCCACCCCTGAGCTTGCCCCCAAGCCCTCCTGTGTGTCCTGGGGCACCTCTGTTCTCCACCCCTGAAATGAGGTTAACATCACCCACCGTCACGGTGACCAGCACTGACAGCTTCCCATTTTTTGCTGTGTAAGGGCTCGGCCAGGATGCCCCTGCTTGCTTGAGAGAGGCAAGCTGTTCGCAGGCTGGAAGGACAAAGTTCCCCCCGTAGGTGATACGGCTCATCTGGCAGCCCTGAACTTTTGTACACAGAACACCTCCTACGCGGCCGGGCAGCCGGCCAGGAGCTGTGCCCACAAGGAGTCTGCCCCGCCAGGATGAAAGAGAGCAGCTCTCTGCTGGCATGGTGTGTCGCTCGGTTGTGGGTTTGGGGTTTTTCTCCCCCTCACCCCCTTTCTCCCTCCCTTGAAAGCAGTTCAATTTTGCCACCGAATCTCATTCTTACTCTTTTTCTCTGTGCCAGAAGCTTGTCCACATCCTTTCCAATTACGTTGCCATCTCCAGCCTGTGAATAAACATGGAGAAAGCCTGAAGATCTAACAATGGCTGCTAATGCTCATTTACAAAACGAGGGCATCAATCAGGCAGCGTTGCTGAATGCTGGCTCTGCAGCCTTTGCACTGCTTTCCACGATGCTCTCAACACCCCGCCAGCCTTATCAATGTTACGTGTTCCTACACTGCTGCCCAACCTAGAGGTCCCAGGAGGTACAGCAAACTGCTGGAACCTTTGCTCCTTCAGGCAGAGGGCATGGAGAGCCAGCACATTTGGTGCTCCCTACCTCTCTCATCCACTCTAAGGACAAGGCTGTTCCCTGTCCTGAATTCACCCAGGGGTCAGGACCTCAGCTGCTAAGCCTCACTTCTGAGGCAAGTCATAAAATAGATTTATGAGGCCCAGGGAGTATTGTAAAAGTAGACACACCCTTGCCCATAGTATATGCATCTGCAAGTAGGTGCTACTTCAATAACTGCAGCCTCGTAAAGGGATAGGACTCTAGCCGCTGTCCTCCATACATTCCCTGCTGCCGTGTGGTGCCCCAGAGGGGCCCTTTGGTGGCTCTCCCTGTGAGCATCTCCTTGGTGGACCCCCAGCAAGAGCTGCACAGAGAGGATGCCCTCCTTCACTGCCTGTGCCTGTGTTGGGTGGGTGGAGAGAGATAGTCCTGGCCAGGGCAGGCACAAGTAGGCTTGACCATGTGTAACACCAGGTTGGGTCTGAGTGGACTGCAGCAAGATTAATGAAAGGCAGCCCTTATGGCACCAAAGCTGGAGGCAAAGGCCAGGTTTGTTCGGCTGCCCAGGTGCCTTTGCTCTTATGGACATCTTTGCGGTGCCCGATCTGTGCATGCTACCAAAGCTGACGCTCAGGCGACAGGCATCCTTGGCCTAGGGGCTGAACTGGCAGGGAGGGCTTTGAGTGGGCAGCTGAGGACTTTGCCAGCTCTGTGTCCCTCTGTCCTGGCTGCTGGCACTGGTGGGGGGGGAGGGGAATAACTGCAGAGTGGAGCAGCTGGAGGTGATGCTGGTGGTCGGCCCCGCTCGTGCCCATGTGCCAGATCGGTCCCCAGTGGCACGTGGCAGAGCAGGGGAGGGGAAGCCTTCTCCAGAGGGGTTGGTCTGCAGGGAGTTAGCACTGGATGTCTTCCTCGCAGGGCTCTTGCATGCCCTCCCCTGCTGGAAGCCAAAAAATACCTCTGGACATTATTAATAGCTGGAAACAAGTTTTGTCAGGTTTTAACGATCTTCAGGAGCTTAGCTGAACAGATAGGCTGGCAAAGGTGCAGCGCCTCTCCTTACGCACACACGCTGGTTTTGCAGATCACTTTCAGTTATGTTTTGAGTCCCCAGGGAACATGGAGTAGGACTGCTGCTATTCTTAGAGGGCAAGGAGCAGGCTCCACATGCTCCAGAGAGGGCTTAGCTTGCAAAGGCTTGTTCCTGCATCGCCAGAATCTATCGCTTTCAAGTAAGTTAAGGGCTGATTTAACTGTCAAAGATAATTACCGGATTGGGCTTGGTTTTCCCGGAAAGATTATATTCACTCAAAATCAGCCTTTTCTGAACACACTTTACAGACAATAAAAGGTTATTGGTAGCTATTAAGTCCTAAAGATTGTTTACCTGCTGCAGAGTAGGGACACAAAAGTGGCAACGGTTCAAATTCCACCAAAGTGGCATTGACCAAACCTGTCCCACCACACCTGGGCTCACACAGCAGCTTTGGCTGGAGTGACCCTCACGTGGCTTCGGTTGGAGGGACACTCAGTGCCTCAGCACAGCTAAGAGAAAGGGAATAAACTTCTTCAGCAGGTGCTAGACCCTGGGATATCCTCCTTTGCCACCACTTGCTCACTTTCCAAAGGAGCCTACTGTGCTCCATAGTTTCTTCCTCATCTTTTTTTGAAGGACAGGAACAAAATCATTAAATTGTCACAGAACTGGGGCAATCTTTCTTTCTTTCTTTTTCTTTCTTTCTTTCTTTCTTTCTTTCTTTCTTTCTTTCTTTTCTTTTCTTTTCTTTTCTTTCTTAGGAACTATTTTGTGGATATTGAGTTATTGCTCATAATTAAGATGAGACCAACATTCCCAGGACTAAAATCCCACACAGTATTGGATAATCTTTTCCTAGCTATAAGCCTATATACTGCTGTAGAGGTGCTCACATTATACCTTCTGCACTATTTAGTAGGACTTTTTAGGTTCTACTAAGAGACCTTCACAGGTAGGTTTACATCTCTTCCACCAGGACCTCAGCAGATTTCTTCTCCCAGATTACTTCAGGCTGATCTCTTTAATATATATTTTTGTGCTTTTGGTCCTGTTACTTGGTGTTCTTAGGGTACATCCTGAATTTCAGGGAGCCCTCTCAGTGGTGTGAATGTTGACTTTGTCCAAACACAGTGGTGTATGTGAGTAGCATCCCTTGGAGGTTTTGTGCCA
Organism: Anseranas semipalmata; assembly: GCA_013399115.1. Lineage (NCBI taxonomy): Eukaryota > Metazoa > Chordata > Aves > Anseriformes > Anseranatidae > Anseranas > Anseranas semipalmata. The sequence continues at coordinate 116,758 of VXAA01000335.1, read as the reverse complement.
TCACTTCAGAAATGTAGCGGTCCTCTACCCAAAGTTCTCCCAACTGTTAATCTGCAGAACTCACTGAGGTTTATAAATAAAGTTGATTCTAGTAATACCTGTGTAGATTTACATTCCCATCATATATGTAATTACTAGAATCACAGAATCATAGAACAGTTTGGGTTGGAAGGGACCTTAAAGACCATCTGGTTCCAACCCCCTGCCATGGGCAGGGACACCTCCCACTAGACCAGGTTGCCCAAAGCCCCATCCAGCCTGGCCTTGGACACCTCCAGGGATGGGGCATCCACAGCTTCTCTGGGCAACTGTTCCAGTGCCTCACCACCCTCACAGTGAAGAATTTCCTCCTAACATCTGATCTAAATCTGCCCTCTTTTAGTTTAAAGCAGTTATCCCTTGTTCTATCACTACACTCCCTGACAAAGAGTCCCTCTCCAGCTTTCCTGTAGGCCCCCTTTGGGTACTGGTAGGCCGCCATAAGGTCTCCCTGGAGCCTTCTCTTCTCCAGGCTGAACAGCCCCAACTCCCTCAGCCTGTCTGAGGTGAGGTGCTCCAGCCCTTTGATCATCCTTGTTGCTCTCCTCTGGACCCACTCCAACAGCTCCATGTCCTTGTGCTGGGGGCCCCAGAGCTGAATGCAGTGCTCCAGGAGGGGTCTCACAAGACCAGAGAGGGAGAATCACCTCCCTCACCCTGCTGGCCACACTTCGTTCAATGCAGCCCGGGATATGCTTGGCTTTCTGCAAGTGCACATTGCTGGCTCATGTTGACCTTCTCATCAACCAACACCCCCAGGTGCTTCTCCTCAGAGCTGCTCTCAATCCATTCTCTGCCCAGCCTGTATTTGTGCTTGGGATTGTCCTGACCCAGATGCTACTGATTTCTTTGGCTTATGAAAGGACTGTGGTTTAAGAGTCTTGATTTGGCATCCTAACTGAATTTAAAACAACCATGTATGATTTAATTTTATAAAATATAGTCATATATAAATATAAATGGTGTATATATATATATATATGCATGTACATACATACTATATATATTTTTGTTGTCAGTGCTATTAGGCATGATTATTATTTTTGTTAAAGATTCAGTCCTTGTGTTTAGTCACTCCTACACTCTTCTGCAATGGCTAAATGAAAAACCTCTGCTTTCAATTTCAAAAAAATAAAAGATGGGAAGAGGTTATCCCACTTACGGTAGGACCTTGTAGGCTGGTTGGATTTCAGTGCCAAGTTACATTTTTTAACTAACACGGATACATCGTGTTTTGGCAGTGAATCAGCTGAGACTCTGGCTTGGTTTAGGGGATTAACTAAGTTGCCATAAACATTCATCTCGGCTGCTCTTCTCCTTACAAAACAACACGACGCACCATGTTTGACATTAGCACCAAACAGATGGAAGAATTGAACTTGCTTCTAAACCTGTTTTCACAAAGGAGCAACATAGGCTAAATCTATACTGGTAAATTAAACATGACCAGGAATATTGCCAAGTGCTGGCACCCACAGATACAGACCAGCCTGTGCCTGTGCTGGCAAACCATCTCACCATCCATGACAAGGTGGCTGTGTGCAAGCCACCTTTTGGGAGTGATCCCTGAAATGCTCTACCTACCAAATAATGCCCCAGAGTTATCTGGGGATAGAGCTAGAGGAACAAAAAATTTAGGTTAGGGGGTATTTTTATACTTTACCAACATAAATGATTGTGTGGCAGGGCCTCGTAATGCTTAAGGGCATTGAATTTGTCACAATGTTGTGACCAGTACAGGAGTTAAATCTTCAGCTGATGGGCAGCGTATGGAGAACATAAAACAGATTTCCAAAGCCATTTACTCAGCCTTATTACAGTGCACTGCATAATTGTTTGCAGATAATTAGTGCTGCCTGGACTGCTCCCGATACAAAAATACTATCAAGTCACAAAATCTATTCATGTTTAGATGGCATATTTGGCTTATCCATCTGAAAAGCTTAAACACCCAGAGTTCACAAAGTCTGTATGAAAGATAGGTTGTTGCTGATGTGTACCCTCATGAGCTGCATTGAGTGCGATGTCACTTGCTGTGCACTTGCTGCAGTAAGCAAGTATGCATACTTGGCATTATTGGAGTGCCCTTATGAAACAACACGTTTCCCCTGGCCTACGCAAAAAATTACTGTTTTCTGTTAGCCACTTCCCTACAGCCAGTATATCCCCAGAAGGATATCTCATTGATGTATTTGTTGAATCAAGGCAAAAAGACTCAAAAAAAAAAAAAAAAGAAAGAAAGAAAAAACACAAGAATGTGCTGCTGATTCACTCTTCCATCATACTGCTGCATACTCATAAAACCAGAGGTTAAAAAAGGACCCATTTGGCTCTACATATGTCTAAAATAGAATAATTTAGTGCAGATGGCTGCATATATTGTCTTCATTCCTGTAGGGAATAAGTGACTGAAGGGAAGTTAGCGTGAGCACAGGAACAAATACATACAAACTTGCCTTTATTGAATGTATGCAGGAAACAGTGTACTTCTGCTCCATCAGAACAATGAGGTCCAAGGACAGTTTTCAGCAGGAGTAATGGGGCAACTTCTTTCTGACCCTGAATAGTTTCTAAGTAGAGTTTATTATTACTTCTAAATGGTATTATGGGGAATGGTAGTGAGAGAGCATACTGAGCAGTCCATAAACCTCCAGTCATATGTTCCTATTGACAACCCAGGGGAGATGAAAGGCTTGGAAATCTCTCCTTGAACTATTTTCTGGATTGCTTGGCATCAAGAGATTACAACTGGGAAAGTCAAGAGTCTTACTCAATAGCTTTATGGTAAGCCCCTGGAAGGGCTCAGTGGACAAAAACCCTGTTTCAGTCAGCAAACTGTACTGTTTAATGGGCATCTCTTGAAAAGCAAAACAGAAGTTAACCAAAAGCAGCATAGGACTCCCTGACTGGGAATTCAGCTCTTCCCCGTAATGGTTTTGTCTCATATCTACAGCTAACTGCTGCAGCTAAACTGCATGTCATGTTTTGCCTCCAGCTCATGTGTCAACACAATTCACGAGGCACTACTAAACGCAGGAACATTTATCCTCACTTCTGCATGTGTCTGTGAAAGTACAACAAACTGAGGTTTTCAAAGAAAAGGGTCTGCCTCTTCTTCTTTAAACTTCATAATTTTTACAGATTATTTTTGAAGCTGTGTAAGATTCTTTTACTTCCAAAATAATCGCTTCATTAAAACCACCATTTGCTCTCTAAAATCGTACATTTGTAACTGTAAGGCCATGCCACACTATATAGAAGCATGTCCTAGTAATATCTATTCATGCAAATTGCATGCAGGAGAAACAAAATATTAGCTCTTATTGTTGTTCTCCCCCTCGCCTGCACTCCCCACAGCTTGACATTTGTTACTGATTTTTCTTGACTGAGCAGTTCTACTCTTAGGCAGTCTTGGAACAGTTTCAGCTTTGTCCTCCTCTGTGCCCACACAACGCCTCTTGGAGGTGCTTGGAGGAAAGTGGAAGGAGCTCTTCCAGGCACACAGGGGCTAATCCAGCTGGGATGGACTCTGCAGCCTGACATTAGCTAAAGCAGGATTGGATTCCCCCAGGGACCCTTTCAGGAATCAGCCTCAGGCGTAGCTGTTGCTGAAAGGTTTGCAAGTCTTTTAGTTTCTTTTCAATGGCAGAAGGGTTCATGGTGTTTTTACGACCATGGTTTCTGATAGCTTCAGATATTCTTGGCTTCCACCTGAGCTGGCTACCTGAGCAGTAAGTCACACTCTAGTTTCACCGCAGGGCGGGCTTATGAAAAAGTCCCTTGTGTGTGTGAGTGTGGTGTGTTTTTTTTTTGTTCATTTGTTTGTTT
>VXAA01000335.1:71186-83838 GCA_013399115.1 Anseranas semipalmata | reverse complement strand
GGAGGGCTGCGGGGCGCGGGAGGCAGCCGGCAGAGAGGACGAGCCCTGGTCTGCCTGCCTGCCTGCCTGTCTGTCTGTCTGTCTGTCAGCTCACCGGCAGCACTTGGAGCCCGTCAGTACAAGAGCGGGATTACCTTGCCGTGCGGCTCAACGGGGAGAAGCAGTAGGCTCAACGCAGGCGGAGCATTGTGCACATGAGTGGGGCCCGGGCGATTTACTGGAAAGCATGCGGGGAGGAAAGGCAATTTGGGGTCCTTCAGAAAGACTTTTTTTTTTTTTTTTCCCCTGGCTATGCACGAGGTAACTCATCACAGACATTTCCCATGCTTAATACCTGTCCTCAAGAGAGCTAAGATTAGGAGAATCAACCCATAAAATCCAAGTATCTAGTATCATGCCACAATAAACTGGGACACTTGCTGCTGTGGAAATCCAGCAGTTATGTCGCATTGCATCTTCTGTAAATCTTTTGGGGACTTGATGTAAACTAAAGGCAGCGTGGAAGCTACGCTGACAGTTACATCTTGCGAACTGCAGATGCAAACACCGCAGTCAGCCGAACAGAATCCCTCAGACCTCCCCAAAAATTCATAGCCCTGGGAAAGCTGCAAGGAGCCCTGTGCCATCCAGTGACTTCCCGCTCAACGCGTTCATCAGAGTGAGATCCCCCGGGGGGCTGGAGAGGTCGGGAAGACAGGAGGCATGGGCTGCCTTTCCAGCTCTGCTCTTGGCTTGTTGGAGCCACAGAACGTTCCCAACTCTTTTCCCACGTTTCCTCGGGTTGAATTCTTCCGTGTGGTGCTTTGGGGGCGACCACCCAGCAGGATGCGCAGGAGCTTTCCAGCTCCTTGTCCTGAGCACCTTGCAGCCATGCGTCGGTGCCGCTTGGTTCGCATCTTGGTTCCTCGCCAGGTTTCAAATGACCCTTTGCTACGTGCCGAAGCTGGAATTATTCACACCAATAAAAAGCCATCGTTTCTTCGGCTGGTGGTGGTGCAGTTGTCAGGGCCACCTCCTTCTATGCTCTCCTGCTATTTCTGGCCTCGGCAAAGGCCAGACCACACCACTTGTTGCCCCAGAGTAAGGTTTTCTAGTATTTCTTCCAAACTCTTCAGAGTACCTTCTCCCTTCCTTAGGAAAGTGGCTGGTACTTCATTCCTTACGGCCAAATGTCACCAGGCAAATTGTGACAGCACACGTTGACACTGAAAGAAAAGTCTTGATTATGCCAGTGACATTTCTCACTTCGGGAGAGCCCCGATCTAATAAGGCAACATCTGTTACAATCCTAAGGGAAACCATTAAAAAGTGCATGTCAGCTGGATAGCAGTTTTAATTATAACACTGACAAAAACAATTGTGCCACCCTTTATACAGGGGAAACATCTGTCAAAAGGATAAGATGAAAGGCTGGGAGTTATTTATTTCTTGCTAAGTTGATGTGCTGAGATCCAGAGCAAAATGATTAAGTTGGCCATATTTTCCTCTATTAAAATTCTTATTTTTAAAGTAATTTATATTATCTACAAATATTTAATGTCATTTACACTTATTGTTAGTATAAAATTCACTGTTGCTCCATTACAAGTGGTACACGCTTAGTAGGCTGCAGTATGTGAGATATAGGGGGGGCAGAGGGAACTGGGTTTCATCAGTCTGGAGAAGAGCAGGCTGATGGGGAACCTTGTTGCTGTTTTTGGCTGCTTGATGGGAGGTTATAGCAAAGAATGACCCAGGCTCTTCTCAGAGGTGCCCAGTTGCAGCAGGGGACATGCCAGTTGCATATATGGAAATAAATGTTCCCTGTGCAAGCAAAAACTTCATCCTTGGGGGTTTCTCTGATCTTGACTGGTCAAAGCCCTGAGCAACCTGCAGAACTGTGAGGGTAGCCCCGCTTGGGACAGAGATGTGCAGAGCTCCTTTCCAACCTGGGTTATTCTATAGGGCTATGTTCCCTCTGTACTACTCATTGTCAGAGAGTAAAATCTTTAAGCTAGAGAGTCAAAGATAAAGAAAAGTTATTTTTTGTTTTGGTTGAAAATGCTTCTGTAGTGTGCCTGGGTGTTCTGTTCCATTTTCGGAAGTGTCCATCCTCCTCACAATTGCTTTAGTCCTTATCTGTGCTTTTGTGCGTGTGTTGGCATACAGACAGACAAAAGGAGGAGCTGTGTATAACCTGATGAATAATCATGGTGTGAGAACCAGGCTGTAAACTTCGGAGATTTTGTGTTGTGGACCCACTGGTGCTTTCTGTTTTTTTCAGGAGTGAGGGAGAACTAGCTCTGGTACTCAAGGTTGAAGTGGCTAGAAAAATAAAAGAAAAGCACACACACACACACACAAATATCAAAATATATGCAAAATCGTTGTACTGGGATTCTGTGGTAGTCCAGATAAGACTTTTTTTTCAGTCTGTGTTGCTCATAAATGTCTTGTTTTAAAGAGGACCCATGCTGCAAGTAGGTTGTTTATGGTGGATTTTTTTAGTTGCCTTTCTCTGCAATGATGTCTCAGAAATATGCCGAAGAATGACCCTCTTGTAGTGAATTAAGGTGAAGGAACTTGTTAGCATTTTTTAAACTATTCAGGTACGTGACATTTTGTGCTGAAAGCAGTGGATGGTTGTCCGAGGGGATAATTTGGCCCCAGATTTCTGACCTGAGCAGCCGCAATGCTAATTTGTGGGGTCATTGGAGGAGAGGAGGAACAGCTGAGTGTTGGGGCATCCCAGGGATGTATTCTTGCCGGTGCCAAAACAGAGGGGGAATAAGATCCTAAAAATGTAGAGGTTTAAAGCACAAAGAGGGAATGAGAGGCGGCAGGTATGTGGCAGAGCCGCATTGCAGCCAGCGCTCCAGCGAAGGTATGACTTACTCCTCCAGAATTTCTCTTGCGACACTGGAGAGGACACTCAGGAGTGAAAACCCTGTCGTGCTTTCAAAGTATGTGCTCATCTGCATGTTGGCTCAGCTCCCCTGCCCAAGTGTGTTTGGGGCACGCGTGTCCCTCCTCCTCCTCCTCTTCCTCCTCTTGGCGGGTGCCCCGGAGCGCGGGGTGGCTGATACAGGGCTCACCGCCTGGCTGCCCCGTCCCTCTGGGTAAGGTAAACAAACACCCTCGCCATGCACTGAAAAGAGGAGGCTGCCTGCTTGTGCTCCCCGAGGACAATTAACAATGAAACGCCGGTAGGGAGCATCTGTAAGATCACAGCATAAAGGGTCTCGGGAAGTGACAGCTTTGGAAAGTAGAGACCCGATTATCTCAGTTTGAAAGAGTGACTTCAAACAACATGCTGTTATGGTCGAAACAAAGGATGAAACTCGTTGGCCCCATGATTCAAACGCAGCTAAACCAAAATATTTATACAGGGTTGGGGAAAGGATGGTATCAAGCAGTCTTTATGTACGTAATATATTCTTTGCTCGTCAAGGAAGAGGCTGTTAAAATAAAACACCACCAACCATCCCCACCAAAAAGCTCTCCTCACAGTGCATGGTGAAAAAATATGACCAAGATCATTTCTGCGAAGGCATCTCCGTGAGTCATAAAATATAGCAAGTTATTCGTGTGTGTCATTATTCGTAGCACAAGCAAACCAACACTAGTAATTACCACAGAGAAAAAAAATACTATGTCAGAGTTCTGCCGGTATGTTTGAACAGTAACAAAATCACTGCATTTCATCCATGTTGCATAAAACTGAAGGAAATTAGGTAAGCTGTCAGCTCCACAATGTATAAAAACGCAAAGTTCTTCTGCTTCTGATTTTTTAATCATGTGAAAATGTTACAAGCATGCTTCAGGTAATGTTGCCAGTGGACAGAGAGAGATGCCTAACACATGAACTGTATGATGATGGATCATATGACAGAAAAAAATAAACCTTTACCCTCCATACTAAAGCAGAAGATAGGTCATTAAACTAGCTAGTGCTTAAGAGATTGCTCATACCATTTTGGGTGTATTTAATTCATTTCATGCAGTTTGAGGCACAAAATAAAAAGCACATGTTAATATTTTAAGGCCAAGTGTATTCAGAAACTGAAGAGCCTAATAATTGTTTTTGGATGACTCTGCTCAAAAAAATACACTTTAGCATCCTTTAGCAACAGAGCTTTTTCTTTTATTCCCCACATTTTATGTACTGCTGGTTTCACTTAAAAATTACCCTGCTTGTGTACAGGTTTACAATGCTCTTGTTCAGCTCATGAATAACTGTGATGTGACCTTCATCGACACATTTGCTCTCCCATCTGGGTAGGCAGAGGCACGCTTCTCTTACCAGTTAGGGCAGTATTTCGTGTTGTGATCGGCATGGTTCCCCTCTTTTCCTCCCCTGTCACCAAAAAACATCGGAGTTTTGCATTGTGCCTCTACGGCTGTAAAAGCTGCATACTGGCACTAGGTAAGTTGTCACGAGCATTTTAAAAACTGAAGCTCTAGGTTTATTGATAATGATGTTTACACTGTGGAATGGGAGAGGCTGTTACTAGGAAGCCTGTTTTATGTTGCCTATTACTTTATTTATTATTCTCAACGTTCTTCTTTCCCATCCCCTACCTTCCAGAGCAAATTCCCTTTTTCTTGCACAGTTTGCTTTTTTATTTCATTGACTTATGTTTGTGCGATGAGAGTACAAGTTAAGAGCTGGGTGGTGGCAGAACTTGTGGAACAAAAGCCAACATAGGGTCAAGTCTCATCGTTTGTTTCTTTCTGACAAGAAAACACTATGATTTCATGCACGTGTCCTCTTGCTGCATGTTTAGTGCCTATGCACATCCTTACATAAAGAGCAGTGGTGAGTCCTACTGTGGTCAGTGAATAAGAAAGATATCTCTGTTTACACAATATTTTGAAATTCGTGGATCTGAGCCTGGCTGGTACTACATGCTGGGACCAATAGGACATGTGGTTTTCAATACCAGGGCTGTGGGAGAAGTTGCTGGCCTCTTTCTTGACCTCGGCAAAAATTCAGGCACAGACCGCTGTAGTCAGGGTCATCCAGCCAGCTCTGTGCTGAGGACATCAGCCTGAGGCTTCCAGGGGGAAAATTACTGATCGAGTGGCCTTGCCTAGCATGACATCTGTGCAAAACCTGTATCCCATTAGAATGCTCTGCTCTTCTGTTGGAAGACTGTTCGGGCCTTCTTATCTCAAGAGATTTAACCCAAATCTCACAGAAGTAGGAAAAGGAAAGGCAGTACCAGCTTCAGCCGTAAGTGGATGTACACATTGTTGTGTCCATCCGTGCACACATTGGTAGACTTGGGAAACTTCCTGCCTTTGACTAGCAGGCATCTTCACTGTGAAGCACTGCCCTGTCTTAGCCAAGTTGGCTGCCTTTTTGCTTTTGCTTCCCCAGGGGCACAATGTCAAATTACTCATTTTTATAAGAGAGGGAAGGTTTGTAATAGCCACAACATACGTTCTCTGGAACACTGACAAGATAAATTTGCTTTATACAAATGTAAGCAGCAGTTGCTGTATCTGTCCCGTGGTGGGTTTTTGTTTCGTTTTGTTTTGTGTTTTATACAGTGGAGCAGGTGCAATGCCTATGTCTGTTATCAGTATCTAATATGGTTTAAGCAAACACTAAATTGCTCACGTTGTCTAGGTGTTGCATGCAGTCTATTAGTCATCCTGTCTAGTGCTTATCAGAATGCAAAAAACAACATTTGAGATGAGTCATTAAGATTCATTAAAGAATATCTTTGTCATAACAGCAAATGAAGTAGAAATACGGAAGAGATGGGTGGGGGTATGTCTAATATTTGTGGAGAACACATGACATATGCTGTATACCAGGAATCTTGAAAATCATACTGCTTATGAGATTATTATTAGCAGAGGAAAAAGTGAACTAGGTTGTGTCGATCAACGCTAGTAAGCAAATTCTCCATTTGGAGTGAAAAATAATTCGCTTCAGGGGGGGACTGGATTATAGGGTGTGGGGCAAGCTGATGCCCCCAGCAGTGTCAAGCCGGGGCCAAGCCACCAGTTATGCTTCGCCCCATGTGCAGTTCTGTGAGTGGCAGGGCCTCGGGGCACGGTGGTCCCCTTGCCCTGCTAGCGATGTCCCAGCAAAGCAGACGTTCCCGCACCGTGCAGCCCCATCCCGTGCGACTGAGGTTGTCTGGCCCTGCGTGAAGCCCAGCCGCTGCGAGCGCTCTGCAGGCACTTAATGACACACAGCGCTGAAACCACCACCTCCGTGTCGACACCGGTCGGCCAGCCCTCCGAGGGGCCAGCCTGTGCCGGGCTGACACAAAGGAAGGCAGAAATCGTCTTCTTAGCCCATGAGAAACTGCTGGAGCTTGGGCGTTTTTCCCACAGGAACAACAAAATTGGTTAAAAAACCAATTGTATGAATTGTATTTTGGAAAAAAAAAACATATAAAAACAAAGCAAAAGCTAGCTGTGATTGATCATTCTTGCATTCTTTTTGCTCCTGGCCTTTTTTTTTTTTTTTTTTTTTTAAACATGTGTTTATTTTAAATTGCCTTTTTACAAACAGTGGGTTTTGGTGGAGCTCTGGACACATCAAGCAAAGGATTCATCTTGTGGGAGAGCACTGTAGGCAGTTTCTCTCCACACAAATCTCCATGTAGCTTTTTCGCCATCAGCATGAATTCCACTCTGTGGGCCAGATGTCCTTCTCTCCTTGTACAGTTGAGTGTTTCCATAGGCGAGGAGTCAGTGCTGCTGACAGCACCGAGATTTCTGGAGTCACTGCTCGCTCGCAGGTGTGAAGTGGATTGCTCTCTGCCCTTTGGCGGAGAAGCAGCTTTAGGAATTTGTTGTTGTTGTGCCTTTTCCCAGCATCAGAAATCTTTTAATTAGAAGGTAAATAAATTGCCCATTTGATTAATTTTTTTTTTTTTTCTGTAGTACAATATCTTTCATTTGTCTCAGTACAAACCATTTTTTTAACATGGCTGATGCTTGCCCAAAAGTCTTTAAATGGGTGTATATATTCTACTCTGACCTTTATGGTAGTCATTCATTTGCTTTTTCACCTATGTCATCCAAGTGATTGTTACCCACATCACAGCTTTAATTCTGTCCATGTATGGAAACTGAACTTTGGAAGTAATGCTCTTGGGTCCCATCTGGGCGAGCTCCGTTGATTTCCATCGCATTTCTGTAAGCATAACCTGTATTGCTTTTCATGTTCCCAAGTAAACCGAGGAAAAGCTAGCTGTGGTGTGGAGCTCTTATCTTGGGGGAACACACGCTTTGGTCATGCAGGAAACTGACCAAACTGATTTTAAAAGACAGGGATTTTGGTCCCACCTTTTTTAAATTCCTTCTGGGCTCCCTCAGGAACCCAGAGTTTCTGGGAACTCATACTCAGCCTGTGCCAGGGTTGAAGGTCAGCAGTCATCTTTAAATACCCTTTCCCTGCACTTGGACCCTCCGTGCCTGCCCAGTGTTTGTGCAGCTTGCGGCCCTGCCTTGTTCTGGTTGAGGTGCTGCTGCTGGCTGCTGGCAGCCTCCAAACACAGGCACATCTGTGGCGGTGGTGTGAGGATGCTTCTCTGAAGGACCTTGCTGGACCCTCACCCGCTAGGGCCAGTGTTTGTTCAGTAACAGTGTCTCCTATTGTAAAAAAAAAAAAAAAAAAAAAAGTTGAGAATTGTGTAATTGTGTATAAAATGCCCCATAAATCATAAGTACTACACCTGCTTCACACATCAGACATTCTGAAAATGAAAGGTTCCCTTGCTTCCTTTAGGCCTCTGAATCCTGTGTTGTTACATGCTTCAGTGGAGAGTTTAGTTATTGAGAAAGGGGTAAAGAGCTCCTCAATGAGCATACTTCACTCTCTTTGCTGTTTTCAAGGATACTGAAAACACCTAAAGGAATTTAGCTTTTCTAGGATATTTCATTCTCCTGTCTCTGCATGTACACCCTTCTCTTCCCTTGAAAGGAACAGGTCCCTAAAGAAAAAGTTTGTTTATCAATTACTTGTTAAATGGGTTCATGCTTTCTCTGCAAGGATATGTTTTAGCTTGGGTTTCGCTTAAGGAAATGAGAGTCATGGAGTCACTCAGCCATTTTTTTGTTCTGGCTTCCTGTTTCCCCCAAAACAACTTCTGAACCCTTTGGTCAGCTTTAACCAAACCTGGGAGGGATCTCATGTTCTGAGGAAAATAAAATTCTTACACATCTTAGAAATAAAAGGCAGCAGAGTAGATAAAAGACACCAGAACTAGTGCCCCCATGGAGATAAAGGCAGAAATGTGGGCTCAACTGTATTTGTTTCCAGAGAATCACACAGGAAAGAAATGCTATTAAGGAGAACCTTTGATCAGAGCTCACATCTTATGAGGCTTGAGATAAGAGCTTGTATCTTATTAGATGTGAGATAAGCTACCCTAAGACACAAATCACAGCAGCCAGGCATCATTTGTTCTCCTCTTCGCAGAACTACTTGTTGCTTTGGTGAAGTCTAGTATTTATTTCTTCTCAGTGGTTTCTCATCACTACTGAAGCTCTGTCTGAGCCAGCTCTCTTGTGGGAATATTTGGTGAGATGTGAGAGGTGACTTGGGCTTGTGTTGCTGTTTCATTGTTGCCTGAAGAGCAGAATTGCTAGGATCAGCCTTAAATCTTTTGCCAAGCCTATAAGTGGTGGGATTGGGTGACTCCCAGGCTTCACAGGGAGATGCCAAATGGACGCACTCCTGTCCAAATGAGATCAACAGTGGCTGAAAGTCATGACTGGCTGAAGGCTATTCAAATGCTATTAATTAGTGAGTTGGCAATTTCATTTGGGAACCTATTTGGCAAATGGCCACTGCCATTGATACTTAGGTTTGCCAAATCTGACCAGGAATGAGTGAGCAGGCATAGAAAACAGGCACCTATCCATACTTAGAGAGTGAATCAGATATCTTGTTTCATTTCAGGAAGATCAATGCCTACATTTGCTCTTTTTTTTTTATTTGTTTGTTGTGTTTGTTTGTGATGTGCCAGTTCTGTAAGTAATTTGGGAACCTCACGGTAGACATCCCAGTGGAGAACGTGGCAGAGTAGCTTCTGCACTCTTCTCCCTACTGTGGCAGTCTTTCTTCCAGATTTCAGTGCTCCCTACCTTAGTCTTACCTGTTTCCCACGTTTTCAGCGTTTCAGTATGGAGAATATATCATATATGTACACTATGGAGAGTACCCTCCATACCCAGTAGTGGTGGGATAGGAGATGCATTCAGTTTTCTGATATTTGGGTGATTGATCATCAGGTGATAATTGTAAGTGATTCAAGCATGTGTGCTTAACAATGTGGAGCCTGGGACCTGCACATCTTTTGTCTTTGGGCTTCTAAAAATATTTTTTTTATCTCAGCTTTCTGATGTCTTTTGCAAACAGTAAATTCAAGAACAAACTTTGTAAAGCTCTTAACCCTAATCTTCCTTGTCAACTGCAAAGGTCAAACCACCAGTTAGGCTCTGTATTTGTTTCCATCCTCTGGGTCTCAATTTTTATGCTTGCCTTTGCTCCTAGGGATTCTGTGAAGATCTTAGTTAGGTCACATTTTGTACAAACAAAGGAATCAATTCCTTTTCCAAAGGCCTGCCATCCAATTTAAAGGTGGCAGTGGGCTGCAAGAATGGCTAGAGCTTTGTAATGGTTAATGGATAGGTTTCAATCCAAGATTTACAGAAGAAGTGAATTAATTTGTAGAGGATACCAACTTGTTCTCTAACTCCATTATTATTATTGTTATTATTATTTCTGTGCCCTCAGGAAGAAGCCCAGTGGATAACCAGCTGCTTTGCATTTTTCAGGTGGAAGAACGAGCAAAGTCATTCTGATCTGGAGTACAGTGGGGGCTGTGGGAGCAGGTGAGAAGGTACAAAAGTCAGTGTGTAGGAAGGACTAAATCTCATGAGTCAAATCCCTGGTAAGGGCTGGAAACCTGTGGCTAATATGATGTAAAGCCTTGGGGAAAGAAGTGGTGAAGTGACAAACCACAAGGATGACTTTAGCAGCAGCATTTTCTGTAGGACTTGAGTGGGGAAGGGTTGAAGATGGAAGAGGCAGAGAAAAGATTGCAACAGTCCAAAGGGAAGAGAAATGTCCATTTGAAGAATTATGTCTTGTCTCTGCAGGATAATGGTTGGAAGCCTAGGAACAGTTAAATGAATCCTGTTTTCCTGTGTCTCTCCATGGTGGAAGCCTGATTAATTCAAGCTTTGTAACGTTTCCCTCAGTGGGACACTGACAAGGTCCCCCTCTCCTACCCAGATGCTCATTTTCTGTGTGAGTAGCAACATAATACATTTGAGAGCCCCAGTATCCTGCCAAATGTGACTGCAGTTGGCTCAGGGTTCAAAATTTGTTAAATGAAAAAGTCACCTCAAGCATTGTGTGACTGATTATTTCCTTACAAAAACATGAAAAAAATAGCAAAATATCTGAATCAACTCAATGGCTTTTAAATATCTGTTTGACTCACCTTAATGAATTACATACTCTATGTTTCCATTAAAAATATAGTATATTTAACTTTACTCTTTTGAACTAAAAACATGTCAGAAACAGCTTTTGGTGAACCAAAGAGAAAAGCTCTGAGAAAGTTGTTAATGTGTCTTGCTGTTGGCTAACCCTTTGGTTCCCCTACTAGGACAACACACCGCTTCAGCCCCAGTTCTGACCTCTCTGAGAGGTGGTACTTGTGAGGAGCAGGTATTTGAAGAGACAGCTTGAATATTTGATAGCATACTCCGAGGTGCTCGGATGAGCTGGTCATTTAGAAGCCAAATCAATAGGCATGCATCTCGAGGGAATAGTAAACAAAGTTGGAGTCATTCCTAATTATTGGGATACAGCTCTGTCATCAGCTCCCTCTCCAGATACTATTATTTATAGAAATAATTATTATGCAGCATTTACATTTGGGATGCACACGGTTCTTTAATTGGGGGCTGAACTTGTATTTGGTGATCTGGATTCCTATCCTTACTCATCTGTCTATCATTTATAAAGATTATATATCTGGAACGTGACCTGTACGTAATTACAATTAATTAACTCACCAGCAGTAATGCTGAAAAACTTGCATTTAAATCAGGGGAAGAATAATTAAAGCAATTAGTTAGAACTGACTATTTGTAATATGGCTTCTTGAAAATATGGAATAATTGCTAATCTTCTAGGCAGAGATGGACAGAACATCGGTCTGGTATTTAATTTTGTAAATATGAATTAAGTGAGGTGGTGCAAATACAAGATCTGTTTTCTCAAATTTTCAAAGTTTGTATGAACTGGTAAGTGATGGGCAATGCAGAGGACTATTGCAGGGCACAGTAAATTTAGGACATCCTCAAGAATCCTCAAGCTATTGAAGCATTTCCCTCTCTCGGGGTTCATCATTTTGATCTATAATCCGTAATTCGTGTGGTCGGGACGGTGCTGCTTGCAGAGCAACAGTTCTTACTACACGCCCCGCTCCTGGGCGCGCTGGGGCTGGTTCTCATCCTCGTGCCCACACACCGGCTGCAGCAGGGCACGTTACCTCGTGGTCCCCGTGCCTCCCGTAGCCGGCTCCCCGTTCATTATTTATTTCAGGAAGGTATGAGGGAATCGCACGCCCACGCCGAGCAAACTCACCTCCCTGTCATCACGTGCTCACAGGCTGTGGCTGGAGCGAGCATGCCACGTGCGGGAGAAATCAAGAGAGGGATGTCAGCTAATGTGCGGGGCGCGGAGAGACCGGAGGGAGCCTCCCCTCCTGCCTCCCCCACGTTAGCTTGGGCTCATGGAGGGGGCACGCTTCACACCAGCCGGGCCTGCCAGCACTTTGCTTCGAGGTAGATGGCCTAGATAGTGCAGCCCTCCCACCTGATGTCAGCCTCTGATCCCTACCTTGGAAATGTCAGTGACTCAGACGAGGATGCAAATGGGAACTGCCTAAGCAAGCCAGCCCCACAGGAGGAGAGCTGGCCCCAAGGCTCCGAGGACAGCGGTCGGGTGTCTTACTCAACGCCGTCATCAGGCGGTGATGGGAGATGCTATCTGCATCTTTCCCAATTCGCTTGCCAAAAAAATGTGTCATGATACCAACCAGTACCAATTACGGCGCCTTTCAGAGAAAGGGCTGGGGACTGCTGAGGGCTGCGGCGGGGCATCGGACCCTCCTCTCCCATTCCCAGCCTGTGGCTGGTGGCATCTGAAGCTCTTCAGGCAGGATGGGCAGTGGTGGCACACCTGCACCCGGTGCGTGCTGCCCAGTGTGCTGCGTGCTTCTTGCTCTTCATCTCTCTCCATTGCCGTAACTCTGGCGTATTTTTGTCTGTATGCTGAGGGTGGGATGCACAACAGCTGCCTGGTGCGCCAAATGAGCTCACTGTAAAACAGCCTTGATTTTACACAGGTTTTTGCTTTCCTTTTGAAAACCTGCTGTGTTTGTGGAACTGGAGACCATCATAAAAGATAGGTCAGTTAAATTCTTTAATTACGAGGCCTGTTAGAGCATTTACTGCAAAAGCTTTACTTTTGTTCCTATACCCCAAGAAAGGTAGGAGAATGCTGCCAAATTTTGCTCTGAGGAACACACTTACATTTTCTAGAATTTGGATAATTGCTTTCTATGTTTTTTCCTATTTCTTTTCCTATTTCTTTTTCTTTTCTTTTCCTTTTTTTTTTTTT
>VXAA01000335.1:28030-71151 GCA_013399115.1 Anseranas semipalmata | reverse complement strand
GTTTCGCATGCTTAATGCTGGGCACACGCACAAAGCAGGGTTGGTGAGACCTCGACAGGATGCCTCACTTGTATCTCTGCTTCAGTGCTTTGTACTTTTGTGCTTCTAAAGCAAACAGAACTGAAAGAACTCTCGATTTGGTGTCCTGAGGGGGTGATGGCTCCTAACCGGTGTGGAGATATTTTTGGACGTTGATAAAATGATGCTTCATAGAACACCAATCTCAAAAGAGGAAATAAGATTGCAAGAGACTTCAGCAAAACATCAGTGTATTTTTAATTACCAGCCCTTTTGATGTTGTCAGCCCGTACCTTTAGCAACAGGAATAATTGTTTAACTTCCTTCCTATTTAATGTGGTCATTTTATGGCTGACAAAAACAGCTTTTTCTGGTAACACTTACCATTTATGGCCGTGGCGGTGACACGCACGGGGCCGGCACAGGGGGAGGGGTTGGAGGCTGCACAGCTGCCCCCACCACCCAGGAGCATCCTCCATGGAGCAGGCGGTGGGCTCTCCATCCTCCTCCTCCTCTTCCTGCCCCTGCTCCCTGAGGGTGCCCACCAGAATCCCCTCCTGGACCTTCCAGGAGGGCAGAGGCTGGCTGGGGGAGGTGGGGAGAGGGGGGACGCATGCTCCTTTGCTTTTATGGGCATCTCAGAAAACTGCCTCCTTGCACCCCACTTGCAGGGTGGCCGTGCTTGCCCCAGCAGCTCCATGAGCTGCAGACGCGTTGTTTTTCACAGGAAGCTTGCGTTTACATCCCAGAGTCTGCTGAAATTTGAACTCTCTGGAGCCGCAATGTTCACCATGTACGGCATCAGCTTATTCTGCTGAGTCTGTGAGCGAGGTTGAGCCCTCTGCTCATCTGCTGGTTTCCAAGCAAGTGGGAAATACTTTTCTGTGGTGTATTGTGGTACGGGCTGGCAGGTGCACAGCAGAGCTTGCTAGCTGGCCTGGGAGAGGATTGCGTTTCTCAGAATAGAAGGAAAGGAGGAAGCAAGTCCAAGTTTGCAGAATAAATTGTTTCAGTGCAAATGGGAATAGGGTCTCAGTCGGTGTGGGGGGAAGAGTTTCCTCTTTGGGTTTTGTTTGCTTTTACAAAAAACAAAATTGCTGAAATGTGCTGAAATGCACAGGTCTAAAATTAAAGCGAGACTTCATCTTCCTTTACACTGTATGCTCCAGACAGCCGAGTCAGCCTATCCTTATTGAATTCAGCCAGTCCACACCAGCTGAAACTCTGGCCCTGTAGACAGAGCCTAAATTTGTTGCTCAGGTGGTTTTTTTTGCATTTTTGATTAATCCTTCTGTGGCATGGCCTAGAGCAGGACACGCTTAGCTCTTCAGCTAAAGATAGCTCATGTCAGCATGTCTTCTTAGAGATTTTTTGACATTGCTTACACCCACAAAGAAACGAAAGAGTTAATATTCTTTTCAGTTAAAACCCTTGCCTTTTCAAGAGTTAAACTTTCTGAGAAGACAAGCAAAGTATGATGCTATCCGTGGCATGCTCACTGTTCAGTGTGATAGCCCATGGGTCAGCACAGTGAAAAAACATCATACTCAGTAGACTCCCAGCATGACCTGGAGGTGGTCCCTGGGACATGGGTTTCTCCTCCACACTGTGGAAAGAAGCTTGGCTAAAATAAGCAGTCCAGTTTCCCTTGCCACTGACCCAAAAAGAGAACTCTGGGTTTCTGAGTCCTTATGGTGGGATGTGATGTGGACAGTTCAGTCAAGGAGATTCACATCATTCCACAGAGCTCCATGGAGCCTCAGCAGAAAGGATAACACCTAAAGGATGATATTCCTGTGTGTGCAGCTTGCCCAGAGAGAGAATTTGACTCCCTGAGGAAAGCTAAGGAATAGTGATCTGCAAAGAGGCTCTGAAAAGTTCCTACATACAGGTTCCCTTGTCCATACATCCTCTCCTGAGGAAACAGGGCTATTCTGGGACTGCAAAAACAATGGCACAGATATGTCACATGTTTAGCACCAGGTAGCAAAGCAGTCAGCTTTGCAGCCCCTTTATGTTCTTCAAGTAGTACAAAGGGCTGCAGCAGCTGCAGAAGGCGTCTCTGTCTTAATCTGAAGGAATCACCCTTGAACTAGGAAGGGCCCAGCACTCCAGCAGAGTAATGCATGTGCTTCAACGTCCCTTCATTATTAACAGTGAAACTCCGGTGAAAATGGGCCAATGTAGAGTGGGAATGATACGTAATGGAGAAAATGAGCAGCTCTGAGAGACTTTCA
Source organism: Anseranas semipalmata (assembly GCA_013399115.1). Lineage (NCBI taxonomy): Eukaryota > Metazoa > Chordata > Aves > Anseriformes > Anseranatidae > Anseranas > Anseranas semipalmata. Next base: position 68,896 of record VXAA01000335.1, on the reverse strand, counting down.
ACTTTCTTGAGTTCTGCAGCTTTCCCTTTCCCAGTTGTGCAGCAAAGAACATCTGCCACAGAAAAAACTGTAACCTCTGGAGAATTCCTCCCCATGCCAATAAACTCAGTCCTGAGCATTCACATTTCTATCTTTGTAAACATTCTTAGCATATCTCTTCTTTGAGATACATACAAGCTGTACTGTACTAAAAGGCTGTTATATTACTGCTGGCTGATTCAGTTCATTGTACTTTTTGTTGCATTTTACTTGCTTTGGTTGTCATCAAATAACTTTCAACAAGACAACTTTTTTGTTATGGTAGGTGGTGAATGTTGTGTTGGGGGAAAATAAAAAAGTTAGAATTTTCTAATCAAAGTCACTGTTCTGTCTTGATTGTAAGCTGGGAGAAGACAATGCACAAATGAAAAAGACTGGTAGATGGATGAGTCAGTGTAAGCAATATTGGATGCTTTTGAATGAAAGATTTACAAAAACACCTGGATGATCTGATGACATTTACTACTTGTACTTGTGATAAATGAATTTGTTAAAGAATATTTAAGATTTTGAGCAATCTTTGGAGACCCTCGTCTAGTGCTACAGAAGCAGTGGAATACATCTTTCAGATCTTCTATATGAGCTGAGTTTTCCGAAATGGAAACAATTTAAAAACTGTGTGTAAATGCTCATTCATGCTTAGCTATGTGTAACTGGATTTAGAACAGTAATCCTGGCAGTGTTTTTTCTTTTCCTCTAAAATGCATATTTTCCATTAAGTAGTGTAGCTAACAAGTGTTACTACTTGTGTGAAGCCTTTTTTCCAGGTTACTAGTGAATCACTTCAGGCTGTGACCTTATCTGATCTTGCATGCCCAGCAGGGCTGGGACTAATCAATACTTGGTGGAATTTCATCACAGAGACTGTGGGTGCTGCAGGAAGCATTTTGGTGATTAAGCAGTTGACACTCTTTCTCTCGGCCATTGACGAAACTCTGTCCCATAGAAGCATTTATAGGACTCTGCAGTCTTCTGGAATGGATAGAAAATTGAGATCTTCACTGCTCATTGTTCATAACTATCTCATGGCAGTTTTTATTTGTGAGTGCAAGGGTAGGACTGTTCAGCCAGGCAGTTCTGGCCAAGCTCCAATTTCTATCATTGTTTTCTGCCTAGCTTCCTTGGGTTTCAGTTAAGACTGTTATTCTTCTTTGTTTCCTAAGCCAAGGTGTTGAAGTGCTTTCATGAGCACTTCCCAGGCCGGAGCTGGGAATGCTGCATGGGAGAGAGAGGGTGGTGTGACCCTGCTGCCTCTAAACTTTATGGAGTATTTTGAAATCCTCTCAAAGGGCTCTCTCTGTGAATGTCTGATACAGCTAGTGTGGTGTGGAAACATCTGGACAGGGCTAGCTTTTCAGCTTCCTGGGCCGGAAAGACTTTAGCTATTGAGGTGCACAGATGTAGTCTGATCTTCAGTTTGATGTTTAGATCATAGACAAAACTAGTGTTTTTTTTTCTTTTTCCCCTGTGGCAGCCTCTGAGAATTATTAGTGTTGGCGTTAAAGTGCTCTGTAAAATGCAGGGGGGACGTCTGAATTTCTTGTTTGTTTGTCTATGATACATGTAAAGACAGCCTGGAAAGCTCATGGTGTTTGCTGTCGGGGGCATTCTCTGAATGCTTCTGTCTCCCTGCTCCTTGTGGAGAAATGTAGGGGATTTAGCAGCTCGTCTTCCCCTCCTCCTCCTGCTTCTGTCCCTCCAGGGATATTTCCAGTCCAGGCCATTGCCCTGGGCTAACAGGGAATTGGGGGTTGGGAAAGGGGCACAGACTTGATATTCCTGGTATTTCTGGGAATCACAGAGGTGGTTCCTAATCAGGAATATGTACTGCTGAAGTGAGAGCTAGGTTTTAGAAAAAAATCAGTGTCCCCACTCCAGGTAAAACATTCAGGTTATGAAAATCATGTGGACGATTTCTGTGCATCACAGAAGAGGCCAGTTCCAGTTCCCCCACTCTTTGCTTCCCAGTCCGGCTGCTCTTTTTACCTGGGTTGTTTCTTTGCAGCAAGAAAATTCAAATAGGTGAGAAGGGAGACTGGCTTTCTTGGGTTGGAGCTGTAGCTGATCAAAGCCAGAGAACCAGGGAAAACCAGAGCAAAATAAACCTATGGGAATGAGACTGGCTCAAGAGGTTGGCATTTCTGTGGGGAAAATGAGAATCCTAAACCTCTGGATGAAGTGTGGGCTATGGATGCATGCCTTCTCCTGGCTGCAGCTGTGCCAAATGGAACTCATCGCTGCTTTCCCCATCCAAAATAATCTCTTGTCACATCTTCTGGTAGATCTGTTCCTTGGGCAGGAGCTGGAGGACTAAAACCTGTTTTGGTCAAAATGGGCAGGTTGCCTTGCACAGCACACACAAAGTCCTTGCTAACTGGATCTGTGCAGTCCTCAAGGAAGATTCTAAGACGCTTTGCTATCCAGGAGCTTTACCACACTTCATCTTGAGCTCAGAGTTTTGACACTTTTATGCCTTAGCTTTCCTTAGCGCTGTCTGGCAGATGAACTCTGAAAGGCAGATTGCATTTTTTCTGCTGGGCTACTCATCAGCTTGGAGGAGGGCTGGCATCACACCGCATCTGCGGTGCTGCTGCAGCTAGCCCCTTCCCTGCTGCTCTGGGTGGATTTGCATGCTGGGCATCCTCATGCTTCAGCCTCGCAATCCCTCCCCACAGGATTGGCCTGTTGGGCCTGTTTGGGCACACGTTGTTTTTGCAAGATATTGTCACCTTGAGGGCCCCAATGGAAAATTTTGTCCCCATGTCCTACATGCCACATAAGCATAAAAGGAGAAGCAGACCCTGCCCTGAAGAGCTGACAGTGTGAATAGTGAAGCCAGAGAAAGGTCCCGACTCCCTGGTCGATGCCACAGCAATGTAACTGCACAGATTGCAGCCAGCACTGAGCCCAAGCAGAGCAAGCTCACATCTGCCTATGCATGGCCATGCAAACACTCTCCAGTGGTGAGTGGAGACAGCACCATGCTGTGTCTAGATGGGAAACTGAGGCAACGAGACTAAACAATGTGTCTGTCTCTTTGACAGAGCTGGGCAGTGAGCCTGGACCTCCTTCCTGTACCCCTCCACTGCAGCTCCCCAGGGTCTGAACACCACCAGCTGTGTAAACAGATCCCGGGTGCTCAGGATTTGTTATCTGCTGGTACGAAATCTCCTATAGTTTTTAGTCACGGCTTTATTTTTAGATCAGCTCTACCTCAGCTGTAATTACATTTGTACCAATCAAGTACATGGTAATGCTCCTAGGTCTCTGACTCGTCATTTGGTGTACGAGTTAACCGGAGGGGTTGGAAAAGGCAGAATGGCAGGCGTTTCGTGGTAGTGTGTCATTGAGGTTTCACCTGCCCTGTAAGGATACTAAAAGGTTACGTCCCAAGAGAAGACAACAATTTCATTTAGGAAATGGTGGTTCAGGGTCCTTCTGCACCTTCTCGATACAGATGGGGTACTCCGCTGCTGACCAGGTCTTGGCCCTCACTCTTGACAGACAGCAAATTTTTAATGCTGCTTTATTAGAGAGTCAGAAGCATTTGTGGGATTGGTGTGGGAGTACAAAATTGTTTTCTGATGAGGAATTGAGTCAAAGTTTGTTGGCGTCTCATGTAGTGGCTGTTTATATGTAAACTTGAAACCAAACCAAGCAAACGGAGTGAAACCATCCAAGGCCTAAAATGTCATCTGGCAGAGAAGAGCACTGCAAATATCAGATTGAGAGAGCACAGAACCAGCTGGCTGCTGTTCACGCTGAAATGAGCGCTCACCAGACGCTCAAAAGCTGCCCGTAAAGCCTTTCTAAGCTCACTTGCTTAAGCTGCTGTGGTCACTGTTGCTCATTTGGGGATCATAAGCAAGCATGAAGGGTGCTTCTGTTTAGGTGTGCAAAAGAAGGCAGGGAAAACAGCAAGAAGTAAATAGTTTTGGAGTCCTTTTTCCTACAGTCCACAGCAAAGGCCTGACTTCTGCTCCCTCTGAAGTCAGTTGCAAAGTTTTTGCTGATTTTCAGCGGGTGTAGGGTGAAACCAGAGTATAATGACAAGTCACAAAGGCTATATTAAAGAGTGACGCACGTTCCCTGAGAAAACAGCTGCGGTGGTTTAAGAGGTTCTTGCCTCCTCTAGCTGTTTTGCTCCTACCCCTCTGACGGAGGTTACTGCTCCCAGAACAATGCCAAAAGGGGAATATGAGCCCATGCCTATTCACTCTGCTTCACAGCCTTGGTGCAACCCCACGTTCCTGGGAACGAAGCCCGTTGGCAGTTGCAGGCTGTGAACCGGAGTAGGCGAACTGCTGGGATGCACACGTGGCTTCTCGCACCTCTGCTGTGGGGTGGCGATCTCCAGCAGAACGGCAGGCCAGCCAGATGGGGTGATAAGAAACCCGCAGAAGCAAGATCTGTCAGATCCTATTGTAAGAGCCTGTCATTATCCATTGTTTCCTTTATTGAATGCAGTTGTGCACATTGCATGTCTCTGTACTTGATTTGACTTAAAAATTAGACCCGAAACACAATGGATAGAGCTTGTTGGTCAGGAAGTGTTTCTTTTTATACCTTAAAAAACATGAGGCTTTGTTGTTGTTGTAGCAGCAATATCCTGATACACTTGTTGTGATGATGGATGAAGGAAGTTTCATTCTGAATTTAGCTAGTCTTACATTAGAAACTTAACGCTTTGAGACCATTACACCTCAAAGTACCATGTTGAATCTCAACTGTTACTGGAAAAGATGAGTATTAAAAGTCACCTCTGAAAGATTATCTTTAAACCAAATCTTACACAACTTTGGACTCAGAGAGATCTGTGTTTGCACATATGTGATTTCTGTGACCTTGAGGGAGTTGTTTGCCATGTAGCTGTATAAGTAAGGTCAGAACTGCAACTTGCAACTACAAGAGAACATGTCTTTGCACTGTGCTTTAGACAGAATCATGATGTATTGCTCTCATAGTATATAGTTTAGCTCTGTCTCCTTTATTTATTTTTTTTTCCTTGATGCTAACATGGTTTAGAGTTTCTTCAGCTGAAAAACTCGCAACTCTTGGCAACCTGTCCCATGATATTTACCTGGAGCTCTTGCAATCTTCTGTGACTTTAGTTTTACTGTTGAACGTGTAGTTGATCTTACCTAGTCTCAGATTTGTTTATTATATCATTCATGATGGCTTTTTTGAACTTGGGTATTTGTTTATCTCAGGAGATCTGTGCAATATATACCTCCATATGCTTTCTCATATAGCACATCGTTAGGGGTTATGGTTATTAGATCCTCACAAATGTGAGGATCAGAACATCTGAGGTCAAAGAGGGAAAAAAGTATTGGAGGAATAAATATTATAAGAGAATTGCAGGGTGTTTTGTCTTTCTGAACTTAGTAGACTGCATAGGGTTTTGTGTATTTTGCTTCTTTTAGTGATGCTTTTACCAACTGGTTAATTTACAAGACAAAAACTTAAAGCATCCAGTAGTTCAGCCTTTCACTGCAAGAGGAATTCACGGATCATGCTAATGTGGCAGATGGAAATTCACTTCAGAGGAGAGACTATGGGAGAGAGGGACTGGGAGATCTGTCTTGGTACTCATGTATTATTTCTGCTGTTGGTCCCATCTCAGCGGCAGGGACTCCTGCATAAAATGGAAAACCTTACTTCACACGAAGTGGGTGGAAATCATAGCAGATTGACTATAGAAAGATACGGTCCACATTGTACATTGTTTAGCATGGATGCATTTATAGGAAGAGGGGGATTTCCTCTGGTTTTGTAATGATCAAATATATTCAGTAAAAAACATAAGCATCATGACTGAAGTAATACCTTATCAAATACTGTGAAAAGCATGAAGACATTTAGATGATGCATAAGTGTAATGAGTTTTCAGCCACATTATACAGAGAACTATTTTCAAAGGAAAATCACAGCTTTCAATGCAATTAATTTAGCATTCCCATTTTAACACTTCCTCAAAGTCAACTGCAGCAGAAAACATAAGGCTTGGTGTGCTTCTTTAAAGTAGAGCACAAAATAGTCAAGAACTTCTGATCTGAAAGCAAAATCCAAAAATACAACCTTTTAGTACTAAGACCAAAGACATGGCTTAAGGGCTGTGCTATCTCAGTTTGCTGCCACAGAAAGGGTCTGTCTTCATTGCCGATTTAACTTCGATGTAAATAACTAAAGTTTGGTCTAGTTTGGTTTTGTTTAGCTCAGTTTTTCTTGGTTTGATGTCATCCCCCCCAAGTTACTTTAGTGTAGTTAAAAGCAGCTCCTCCGTGAAATGAAATTTGGGCCGTTGGGTACCTGCTGGTCCTCCACTCAAGCATGTAGTGTGCTAAAATTGTGGAGGGGTTTAGCCTGTGCGCCTCTGCATCAATTTGACTCATTTTATGAATTTTTACAGGGATGTTATCTCAGCACCCAGGCTAGCTGGGGAAAGTCATCAAATGACTTTCTGAATCCAGAAAGAATGAAGTTGCCAAAATTGTCCTGTTTGCAAGTGAAACTGTGTGCTTTAGCCCATACTTCCTCTAAGGCAGCTGAGATTAGTTTAAAAGGTACTAAATGCACACAAAGATCTTAATATCTAAGTAGGCCTCCACTGAAAGGCAGCACTCAAGCTATAGGTTTTGCAGTGAGGACAGTCCCTGAGCGTTTCTTTCAGAACTACTTATTATTGTTTCACTTATTAATGGCTTCACTGGAATTCCCTTTATAATCAGATTTTGAGGGAATAATAGTACCAAGAAAGAGCCAACATAAGCAGCCTCCCATCCTGCCCTTTAAAAATAAAAATTAAAAGTAAAGTCCACCAATAACAGTTTGTTCTTTGGTAATGGGCTAATGGGATACAGAACTTGGCATGCTGAAACAGCAACTGGAATGAAGATATTATCATAAAAATCACCTAAATCTTGACTTCATTAAAACTTATTTAATAGGATCAACATTTTTTCCTGGCCAAAATTTCTTAAGTTATGTAATAAACTCTGTGTGCCTTATCCTCCAGGGTTATTTCCACACTCCATTAACAGGCTATAGCAGGTTTTTTAAATATGCAGCGTGGTATGGTGTGTACCTGGGAACAAGGAACAGAAAGTTCTTTTAAAGATTGTATGTACATATGTCTGTAGGCTGCATGAGCTTGCCTAAACAATTCACACCATTATCAAGCAGATCTTGGCCAAAAAAACAAGAGAAAAAGAGATTCGGTAAGTTACATAACAAGCACATATCTCTTTCCTTTTTAAGCAATGGCTGTTTCCACTTAACAGATGATATTTGAAACATTTCATAAAAACTACTAACAAAATCAATTACCATGGTCTGTTCAGGAAAGGTATTGGTTACATGTAGGATGGTAAAATATTGGCTTCAGTTGCCTAATTTTCTGGTATTTACAGATATTTATATTTCTGAATATTTCAAAATTTATACTTAAAAATATTTGATGACAAGAGATAGATATTGAAAGGGTTAAGTTGGGAAGAAAAGTAGAAGGACAAACAGTGTTCTCTTTTCCCAAGCTGCAGCAGACCTAACAGTACTGTAACTCTAGGAAGCAATCCACTTGGAAATCCTCCCAAACAGCTACTGAACATGTATGGGTCATATATGTCTGGATGTATCTGGATATTTCAGAATATTTGAGATGGTCAGATGATCAGACCTATTCACTGGGTGGGTGGTGGTGGGGTGCCTGAGTTACAGCCTGGTTGCCTTCTGCTGAAAATTGCATTCACTTCCACCACTTATTTCTTCACCCTCATATGCAGCAAACACAAGATTTCTGATAACAGTTATAGAAATTGAAAGAAACTGCCTAAATGCTTACTCTATTTTTTTTTTTTTTTTTCATTTAGGAGACCAATGGTGTTGAATATGACTCAGATTCCTGGGTAACTGAAAGTTTTGACCTAAGCATTTTGCCCCTGCAGAGGAAAAGCCATGCTGCCTGAGATCAGAAGCTCAGCTATCTCCCTGCCCTGCCCCTGGCAGTGCCCAGTGCTGGGTACCCAGAGCCGTGCACAGGAGCAGGGCGAGCACACACTCGCATTTCCTCCAGCGCATCCTCCCGCTGCTGGCAGCCAGCTGCACTGGGACTTCCTCATCCAGAGGACGTATTTGTGTGTTTGTGTTTAAGAGCTCACAGTGGACTTCTGTTCCATGAATTGGACTAATCCCTCCATTTATATTTTTGGTTTCCATAACATCCGATGGTAATGAATTCCACAGTGTAGCTATGTGTTCTGTGAAGAAGTATATGTATTTCCCCTCCTCTCTGCATCTTGTGCTGTGGAAACAATGAAGGAACATCCCGTGTTTGCCATCTCCAAGTCATTCAGGCTTTCACACTCTCACTGGAACTAGCTGTGTTGTCATCTCTTGTACAAGCCAAGGGCTTCTATTCTACTGATGGCTTTTTTTTTTTTCCTTTTAGCACAAAAGCTGAACTTCTCTAGTTCTCCTTGATGTCAATAAAAAAATCAAAGATGTGGGTGCATTCTGTACTGATATTAACACATGCTGTTTTGTAGTACGTTTGCTGATATGACTGTCTTGTGCTTATACCTCAGTGGTGCCATACTTTGATGAGGTATATAAATGGTACATAAATACCATTATTTTCCCCCGAGGATGTAAATTGTCTCTGCGCCTTTAAGTGATATCTCAGAAAAACAACTTTGCAAAATGCAGGGCAGGCTTGATGGGAGTCTATCTTTTATGTGCTGAGTTAGCTCCTCTGCTAGCCAAGACAAGAAAGTTCTGGGAGCGAAGTGCTTTGTCCAGAGGGGAAGAAGTCTCTTCCATCCCTTTCCCACAGTTAAGAAACAGCTTTTGTTGAGTTACAGAATCTATGGTCAGAAAGCTGGGCTGGCATGATTTTGGGTGACTGGAAGTAGAACAAAGGGAAAAAAATTGACATTTCCCAGCTGACTACAAAATGAAAACCTCCCATTATGTTGGCACTCACTGCCTGGCCACTGTGTAATCTGGTTTTGTACTGACTTAAATTGAGATTATCTTTATGTATTTGTCACTCATTTATATATGGGTTTCCTGATTGAAAATGCATCGATGTCACAGCTGTCATATGTCTGGAAATAATGTCCCCTCACACCTTTCCCCACTCTCCATAGAGACCTGTTCTGCTTCCTCCATGACACCACTCCCTGCTGTGTCTGTGTTTTAGGGGGAGCAATTGGTACCTCCACCTGGCCCTTCAGACAGTGGCCTTCCACCCTTCAGCTTTAGCCCTGGGTGGGAAAGGGTGGCAGAGACAGCTTGGTGAGACAGAATGGCATGTGGGTGACAGGAGGCTCCCAGCTGGGACAGGTCTCCCTGCAAGTTCCTGTGCCATTTTGTCATCTTGGCAGTGGGACTGGAAACTCCACTGAGGTACCAGCCAAACATAAGTCCTCCTCCTGTGCCTGCCACAAAATCTCTGCCTTGATACAAGCCTTCTTGCTTGCTGTGGAAACCAGAAAGAAATGATTCCCCTTAGCCCAGACCTGCCAGTGTTGGCAGCTTCAAAACGAGGGGAATTTGACATGTAGACTTGCTCTGCTTGTGTGCAATGGCTGTTTGGGGGCATTTCCAGGTGAGCAGAGCCCTATGTTGGCTTTGCTGGGTATGAACTAACATGTACATTTTTTTAATTAACTTAATTTTTACTTGATGCCTGACAGCCTTGAGGAACTTTCCAGATTACACATTGTAAACCATAGTCTTGATCTTCTGGGCGGTCAGTTGCCTGTGTGCCAACATCTCCAGGAGCTTCTGACCATGTCTGGAAGTGATTCCTTAGTCAATGAGTGAGTGTGTATATGGGTGTGTCTGGGCAGGATAAACTATGTTCTGCAGAAATCCCTGTAAAGATTACCCAACTTTTCTTCTGGAGTCTCTTCAAAATGGACGGCATCCAGTAGTCATCTGCCTATTCATGAGTAGTTCTTAACAGCACTTCAGTGAGTTCCCCCGAAGGCACCTCTAACATAACACACCAACCGAGCAGGACAGTCTGAAAACCACTGGCCTGACAGGGCTTCCTCCAGACTGCCAAGCCCTTCAAGGGAGCAATCAGGCCAACACTGGGGATCTGACCTACCAGCCCGCACACGTTCTTTCAACCACTGCCTTGCAGGGGGAAAGCCAGGCTACTGAAATATGCAGCATCAGGTCAGAAGGTTTACCTAAATAGTGACACACTATCCAAGAAATAAAGAGTGTTTCTGAGGGGAATCCTAGCCCCTGGCTACTTAGATGAGACCGCCAAAGTCTAGCTGTATGCATTTTTTTTTTTTTTTTGTACAGACATGTTTAAAGCTTTTATTTTAAAACAAAACTGCATCACACAACCCCAGAAAAATATGTATATGATAGAAGGCTGGGATAGCAATTCCTCTGATTGCTTCAGAAACCTGTGTGGGACTGTTCCCAGGCTACGAGTCATAGTGGCTGCCTGCCACTTGGGAATACTGTCTTCAATAAAGACTTAAAGAAATTCCTACATAGCAATATTATTAACAGTGAAGATTGATTTCTGCTTCTGATGTGAAAGTCTCTGAGAGAACCAAAGGAGAGATTTTCTGAGAATCTCCTTAGACTGCGTCTAAATTGTTCTATTGTAGAAGGGAGAGAAACCGTCTTCAGTGTGTGCAGCAGAACATGTAATTGGTCCCCAAATTCCCTAATTCATGAGTGTGGGTTGCTTCTGTAAACTCCCTGAGCCCCTGCCTGTAGTGCTAATGGTTCCTCACTCCCCATCTTCCACCCTCACCACGCTTAAAGTATCTCATGGTGGAAGCACGCAGCCCTGCTCCCCTAGCTCTCCTTGGCACTTTGAACACGGGTTCTCCTGATGAAGCTCCTGTGTCAGGCCACCTCCACAGGGATGCCACAGAGCTGCCACCTTGGGCTGCTCCCCGTGCAGGCACGCTTGCTTGAGCATCCCCAGCCGGCGCTGCGCCTCGCAGGGTCAGTGCCATGCAGCACCGAGCGCTCTGTCGGTCTGCAGGGCGGGAGGCATGCACTGGGACCTGACCATGTGTGAGCTATTGCTCTTTCAGTTTCTAGAGTGGAATTGGCCCGTTGTCTGACACATTTTTGGAAGGCAAGCTTTTTGTTCCTCCTTCCCTCAGCTGTGTTTTTGAGCATCGCCTAATTTGGTACGTTAACCTCCTTGAGCTCATTGGGAATCTTTGTCATAGTTCTTTCTCTCCTCTTATCCTTCCTGTTTCCCTCCCCCTGCCCCCAAACTCCCTTATTTGCAATTATAGTCATCTTCAGTGAGGAGCAATGTTTTTTTAATTTTCTACAAGAAATGGAAGTGTGCAGTTATTATGCAAAGCAGCTTTCTTTTAATTCCCCAAAATTTCCGGTATACACTGTAATCAGTCATTTTCTACTGTACTTTTTACTGTCTGAAACAGTAAGCCCAGACCATTAGAAAACCATAAAAAACAATTCAATGATTTTCTTTCAGCTTCATATTCTATTTTGCTGAACATGTTTGGAGGTGTAAATATCTCTCTGGAGGGGGATAATTTTAAGTTTAGTTTTCTAATTTGATTAAGGAAGTGGAGCCTGCCTGTTTCATCTGCAGGCATGAATTCTTATGCACCAGGGAGATGTTCAGATATCTGTGTAGGTGTGTTTAATATGTTCCACCTAATTGTATTTCCTTTTCACTAAATAAGAAAAGTTGCAATGCAATGGGATTAATCTTTCCGCTTCCCCCACCTCCTTTTTCCTGCTTTTAATTGTGTTGCTCCTCACAGCCACAGCGGCGTGCCCTTGGACTGGATTTCTTTGGAGTAAGATCCCTGCCCGCCGGAGGTACCCCAGCATAGGTGGCTGTGGCCAGCGTGGTGCTTCAACCCCATGGCTTCATCTAGGTCACCCTTGGTGGGTTGTTCAGCCTGGAGTGAAACCCTAGGCTGCACATGGGGTTGCAATGCAAGGCACATGCTTGAAAACACGGCGATTTGTCTCGCACTGGTTTCACTGCCTCTGAGAGGGAAAGAAGCGATACCTGCAGAGAAGGGCATGTTCTGTTCTCTCCACTTTAGTAGTAAAGTAGGGACCATCCTAGATGAACCAGTCTTTAAAAAAAAGCAACTTTCTTCTACTTCCATATGGAGTTGTGGCTAGCAATTAACTGCCACAAAAGAATACATTTAATTTAGCAGCTTTTCAGAAGTGTTTCAACATATTTCAAAGAGGTGAATGCAATAATTCATTAGAACAAAAATGGCCATTAATATGTTAAAAAGAGAAAAAACAGTGCATATCTACACAGAAGTATAGACAGGCTTAAAATTGTAATTTTTTTCTTACAAAGGTTAAGGGTTCTTGAGTTTGTTTTTAGAGCCTGTAAGATGAATTTGCTTTATCTTTTCAAGCTATTCTTTGAAGCCACAAGAGCTCTAAAACCCACGTCTTTAAAACAAAATATAAAAATGAAAATCCTCAAGCAGTCTCTTGGTTTCTATGACTGGTGTTTGAAGGGGAGTCAGAGAGAGAGCAAACATTGGCATGGTTGCAATGAGATTGCAAATGTTGGCAGTGCTCTTTTGCACACGGCAGGAGGGGGTGTTAGTGTGGGTAGGCATCTTCCGTGAAGTAGTATTTGTTCATCTCCTCTGTGTTTCTGCAGAAATTGAAAGGGCAAGTGTGCCTAGCCCTAGCGCCTGATGCTGCAATTCATATTTATATACGTAGTCCTCCAGGAAAATTCTGTTCCCATCAAAATATGCAAGGTTTATTAGGCAGCATGTATTTTCAAATTGTTATTCTCTTTGCTCTCACAGATATCATGACCCCAAGTAGTTCTACTGAGTTTTGAAACCTAAAGGTGAAAACTAAAGTGGGTAGTGATGTTACTAATACCTGTGCATGCAGATTAGTAGTAAATGCAAAGCAATTTTGACCAATTCCTCATTTTATTCTGTAGTTCCTTGTTGAAGCATAACCCTATTAATGCACACCCAGGCTTGCTTTGTGATGGCTTCTCCCCAAATCTTCCCGATCTTTTCTGAGACAAAATAGGACAGTAATTCCCAGCAGATGAAGTAGCGAGGGGCTCACAGATAGCAGTCAATCTGCATTCCACCTACTCTGCCTCTCCTACTAATTGGGGAGACTGTGTAGAGCTGAATAATGCAGTTTTACTCACATTGCTGAGCCTGTGCTGTGCCCAGTTGAATGACTTCCATCCACACTGCAGCTTGATGCTCTTGCTGATCAAACAAGACAAAGACTATTGCCTTGCCTTTCCATTTTCTGTCTCTAGTGCCTGTACTGCTCAAAATATAGCAAGCTTATCAATACTGAGGCTGGATAAACTGCTGTCTGAAGACTAACAAAAATATGCATCAGTATTACTCAAATTGTAAAGAAAACCTAAACAAGAGCATTTTGGAAAATGTCTCAGCAGTATTGCAGGTAGAATATCTATATATATTTTTTTCTGACTTATCACTAGGTTACCTGAGGGCCTGAGGACTCGGAAGTAGTTATGAACCTTGGTCTCCCATTTATTCTGCCTGAGTGCTGCATTACTGCTTGTTCGTGTGTCTCAACACTGACAACTCGTACCTTCCTGGGATCACAGGGACGTAAATTTAATGGGAGAGCATGGTGTTCCTCTCTCATCCTGGAGATTAATGTGCTTTTTTGGAAAACGCATTTGACTCCCCACAGGCTGCAGTGTGTTGTTTCCAGCCCTTTCATTTCCTTGGCAGGTATGGTCAAAAGCTAATTAGCTGAGCACCTCCACCTGCCACAGCGTTATTTAAAAAGAAATGTTTCTAACTGCCTTTGCTGAGGAAGCTGGGTCTCTTTGGGCTGTGCTGTGAGCATGCTTGGCTGGTGGGGCACTCCAGAGGGTTAAGCTCAATTTATGACACCAGTGGGGTTTAAGTGGAAGCTGAAGGCACCAGAGTAGGGCACTGCTTGGAGCAGAGGGACACCTAGAAAGTCCAGATCAGTCCAAGAGACAGGTATCCTATCTGGGGCTTGTGGAGGAAGGTATTGTTGGGACATAAGCTGTAAGTGGGCTGAAATTCTTTTTGAAGATGGCCCTTTGTCATGGGATAGTTCATGCTACAGATGGCTCTTGAAAACACCCTGTTTTCTAAGGAAGAAAACTTCGTTCTGGGCTTCACACATTACTTTCCCTTTCATGAACCTTTGTATTTCTTGGTTCTGCAGAGGACCAAAACTAGACATGCAGAAGCACCATGAAAAAATGCAGTTGGAGCATTCTTGGCATGGCTTGACATGTGGGAGCAAAGAGATGGGGAACCTGATAGGTTTCCAGACTAGTTCTGCAGATTCAAGAAGTGCAAGCAGTCGGATAAACATCTGAACTTTTGTCTGTTTATCTGAACTGAACTCGAACTCTAAGCCACTTCAGAGTTCGCCTAGCAGTGGCTAATAATTACTAGTATGCTTGTTAAAATTGTAAAGTAATGTCAATAATGATTTAATTCACAAACAGCTGTAAATGAAAACCCTTCTGGGAACTATGCTGTACCAGGAGCTTGGAGCATATACTCCTCTCAGCAAACAGTCTACAAAAACTTTGGATGGGAACAAAAAAATCATTGCTAGTTCTCCTCTGCTTTAAAAACTATTGGGGAACTGAAAATAAAGTATATTGGATAAATACAGAGGTGGCAGATCCGATTCCAGTTCTTGTATATCTTTCTATGTCAACAGCAATACTACAAAGTTACCTGTTGTAGTGGTGTGAAACCATCATAAGACCAGAATGTGTCCAACCGTTCTTAAGGTTGAGATATATTATTAGAACAAGGGTAGTTATTAAAGGCACATTACTGTGAAAAATTTGTTTAGGATCCTGCCTAGGAACAGTGTGGTTGGCTTTCTCAGTAAAATGCATTATTTAATTAAATAAACAAAGCCTCTTTGGTGATGTGGGCTTAGTTGTCATTTACTACCTCTTTAGTGACGTTAAACTCTAACACAATAACAGCTTGGTGAACAGAGAGAACTGTTTCCACCCACATAGATAAATATTGATCTCGGTGATAAAGAAGAGCAAACATTCTGATGGAGTGGTATGAAAGAAATTGAACCTGATACAGGAGGTTTATTTTTACTGCATAGTAAAAGAAAGTTAGTTTTTCAACTAAGAACAGGGTAGGGCAAGGGGATGGCTTATCAAAATGTTGTTTACAGGATAATAAATAGTCTGACTTCAAACTTTAATATTTGCTCATTGGCTGTGCACAAAAAAAAAACAACGAGATGACTGAGGTGAAGTTCTGGTCACAGTCACATAAATGGCAGCTTTGCTGCTGACTTCAGTAGGGCCAGATATTTCTAGCTGGTGTGCTGTATGGAGGCTCTAATGCCCCGTGGAGGTCTCATTTGAGCAAATTGCTTTCTTAAGTCCTTCCTTAGCCAAAGTCGTCTTGAAACTAAGCATGTACTTCTCTGCTGTGCTGAGCCAGGCTCTGAGATTGATGAGTCTGACATTTTAGAAAAGTTTGTGTTGCTAAGATGCAACAGACTTTTGTTTATCTGAGCTTGTCTGTGCAATTTCTTGGTCCATTTGGATGCCCCTTCCAGCATCTAGAAGGGGTAGCTTTCTGCAGAACCTCATTTGCTTCAGTGAGCTCCACGTGAGAAAGCATTTCCAGGGCTAAGCAGCGACGGAACAAGTAGGGTGACATGGCCGACACGATGGAGTAATGTCCCCTTGTCACATGAGAAGACTGGCAGCACTAACCTTAGGGTGGTGAAGAAGGATGCAAATGAAAGCCTTGATATCTTCAGAGCCCCCAGTCCTTCTAGATGGGTCTGTGAATCAGGTTGGAACCAGCAGGTATAATTTAAACTCTAAAAAAGAGTTAAGGCACAAGACATATCTTTGATACTGAGGCAGGTGGATGCTTGGGAGGTGGGGAGTGTGTGTGGGGGTATAGGAAGAGATTCATCTGACCGAAAGTAGGTG
Source organism: Anseranas semipalmata (assembly GCA_013399115.1). Lineage (NCBI taxonomy): Eukaryota > Metazoa > Chordata > Aves > Anseriformes > Anseranatidae > Anseranas > Anseranas semipalmata. Next base: position 52,863 of record VXAA01000335.1, on the reverse strand, counting down.
TCCGCAATGACTGTGTCAGAGTTAGTCATCTAGGCTCCATCTGCAGTCAATGGGGAGGTTCAGGCACCTGTAGGGCATGACTCATCTCCTTCTATTGCACATATGGATCAGATCAGATGAACTGCCTCCTGCTAGTTTCTCTCCACTGACTGTGAAAGGAGCCCTGTGTGATTTGCTATCTGTGCAGGTATCTTACCTGTTGGCAAGAAAAGGTAGGGCACATGAAAGCCCCGCCTTTGTTTTGGTAGCTAGCCATTTAAGAAATGATTAACACTCCTGTAGGACCAAATAAACAAAGCTCTGATGTGATATTTTCAAAGTGTAACTTCCTTGCTCTTCTCATGTCTTATTATGTGGCCTTCTAGATGAACCGTATCTATCACTTTTCCTAATAGCTCATTTGGATGGAGCCTACTGATCAAATCTGGCTTTCAACATAGGGCTTCTACTGCTCAATACAGTGTGTGTGACAGCAACATACTGCTACACACGATGTTGTGAGGCAGACCTCTTTTTTTTTTGTACAGGTCCCCTTAGAGGTAGGTACACGGTCCCATTCCCTTAATATCTTAGCACCTTAATACATTTTCCTTTAATGTACAGATGTTATGCTCCTCTCCTCTACCTCCTGTCTGACCATCCCTCTTGGCTTAAGAATGAGCTAGGAAAAATTAAGCTCACAGAAGAGCTCCTTTGGCTTTTGAGCTATTCCCAGCAGCTCCATTCGACTGCCTTCCCTTCTCTTTACATTTGCAGTTGTGAGTCTGGGTGGGAGGCAAGCAAACTCCAGCTACCTTTGAACTTTGCCTGCTAACTTGTGCCTCCTCTACATGATGCAGAGAGGTTTTCCAGCCCAGTTAATTTCAGCTCATCAAGAGCTTTCTGACAGTCAGTAAACCACAGCACAGCCTTTAATCTTGATTGGAGCTTCTGCTGGCCAATGTCAGATACTTAGTGCAAATATTCAATTTTACTATTACATTAAATGAGGTTTTAATCACTGCCATAGGTAATTGTAGGACGAGGGGGGAGGGGACTTTTATGTCTTAGAAATGGATTTGTGAGGTAATAATAATACACGTGCACTCCAGAAGTCCTGGAGGTGATGAATTGAAGAGGCAAACAGTGGTTTGGAATCAGTGGGTCTCTATATAGCAAACAAGCTCAGCAGGATTTGGCTTTGATGGAATTACCTGGCTGAATTTATCTGTGATGGAAGGTGTGGCTCCTGCCTCAGGAAGTTTTGAAATGAAGATTTTTTTTCATAGCTATTCAAAAGTCAGGCAGAAAGGTGCAGAATAAAATAATCACTTCTCATTCCAGTTACAACTCTACCTAGCTGAGTCTCATTCTTTCTTAATCCTTCAGGTTTTTATCCCTGGGGGCAGGTTGCCTTTCAAGTGCAGTAAGAATAGCCATATTTCTATTCAGTTTTTCAAAAGAAAGTACCTTTGATTTTTCCTCTGACTCCCTCTGTCTAGATTATCCCTGTCTCCAGTAAGTCTTTTCCCCTGGATTTCCTGGGATGTCCTCAGTTGTCAGAAATGTGACGTGCTGACCTGTCACCATGGCTGGCCTTCAGGCCTAGGGTGAGATAGATGCGAGTCCTTAATGCCCTCTCCCATGTTTGGGTGCAGTTTGCCTCTTCCAGAGAGACATTAAAGCCATCAGTGCACTTTGGAAATTCCTCATCTAAGTCATTGTTGTCAGCAGGAGTGTCAGAGTGCACATGCAAGTAGGAACAAGATTATAAAATCTAGGCTTGCTTATCAGCCCTACTGGCCAATTAGTGACCTATATCTGAAATGAAAAAGGAGTGTCCCATGAAGATCAAGGACTCTCTCAGCCTCTGGAGCCATGGTGCAGCGCAAGGGCTGAGCGGAGGCAGGAGTGCTCGTCCCTGGGCAGTGCAGACCCCAGCATGCTCAAGAGGGGTCCAGCTCAGCTCAGCGCTACAGAGGCTGCCAAAAGGCGAAAGGCAGAGAGCTTCCGCAGCTGCCAGATGTAGCTACAAGGACATAAAACAAGTCCATTCATGCTGGCCTTTTGTCCTGCATGTTTGTCTGCCAGTTCCTGAGCCTTAATTTGGCATGAAGTTGTCTGTCTAGCAAGAAGTTTCCCTCTTTCTCAGATCATGTATAGCTTTTCCATACACAAACTTCTTAATTAAAAGCCTATCACTTTTTCCCAGGTGTCTTGAAGAAATGATTTTGTCTTGGTCTCCTTCATATTTTTCAGCGTTCAGACAGAAAGCACTTCTTCTGAGCAGTCTCTCCTCTGTCTTCGCAGCCACGCACTTGTTCCTCTTTGCTCCACAGCAGGCTTTATCTTTCCCTTTTTGCCTCATATATTGACACTGAGAGCCTGCCTGGGTTTTGCATGCTTTCTTGTCCTGAGGCAGCCTGCTGGTGAAGGGCTGTGTCACAGCCTAGCTTGTTCTTGTCAGCAGCTTTTATCTTCCCTCTTCAGTCACTTCTGTGTCACTACTTTGCATTCACTTATTTTAGCTGGTTTTGGTTGAGGTTGCTTTCTCCATTAGTAGAAAGATGATTTGGCTCTGTTGAAGCCTGGCAATGATACTACACAATTGCAGCATATATTTTTAATCTAGATTCGGTTTCTGTGCTTTATGGCACCAGAGAGGGTTGGTTTTGTCTGAGGTGCCACTAGAAGATATGTATTATTTCCTGAGTGTTGTTGATTGTGGTGAATTATCCCAGTTCTGTTTTAGAGCCATTGCCTAGAGAGTTTTTAGTATTTGCATATAAAGCTAGCAAACCCAAACCAAACCAAAACTACTACAGGCTGCCTGATCAAGGGGAGCCTGTTGGCAAGTCCTTCTTGCTTCAGCTACAAAAAGCATCACGCTTGCACACTTTCATCCTGATGGGGGATTTCAACCACCCAGATATCTGCTGGAAAAGCTACACAGATGTCTGTAAGCAATCGAGGAGACTCCTGGAGTGCATTGAGGATAACTTCTTGGTCCAGGTGTTAGACAAACCAATAAGAGGAGAAACATTACTGGACCTGGTGTTTACCAATGCAAACAAACTCATTAAATAAGAGGTTAAGATTGGAGTTAGTCTGGGCTGTAGCGACCATACCCTGGTTGAGTTCGTGGTCTCAAGGAATATGGGCCTGGCAAAGAGCAAAGTCAGGATGCTGAACTTTAGAAGAGCAAACTTCCAGCTGTCTAAAGGACTAGTGGATGAAATCCCATGGGAAACTGTCCTTAGGGGCAAAGGAACTGACCAGAGCTGGCAACTCTTTAAGGACACTGTTCTTAGAGTGCAAGAACTCTCCATTCCCATGTGTAAGAAATCATGCAGGGAAGGCAGCAAACCAGCATGCCTGAGCAAGGACCCACTGGTCAAACTGAGGTGTAAGAAGGAAAAGACAGGCAGTAGAAGCAGGGACATGTGGCCTGGGAAGAGTACAGGGATGTCATCCAGATGTGTAGGGATGGGATCAGGAAAGCCAAGGCGTGGATAGATCTGAGCTTGGCAAGGGATGCAAAGAATAACAAGAAGGGATTCTATAGGTACATTGGTCAGAAAAGAAGGGCCAAGTAGAGCGTACCCCCTCTGATAAATGAGAAGGGAGAACTGGTTACAACAGACATGGAGAAAGCCGAGGTACTCAACAAGTTCTTTGCCTCAGTCTCACTGGCAGTCAGGCTTCCCACATCTCTCGAGTCCCCGAACCTCTAGGCAGGGGCTTGGGGGAGAAGAGTCCCTCCCACTGTAAGCGAAGAACAGGTTCGAGACCTCCTGATGCAACTGAATAGGCACAAACTTATGGGGCCTGATGACATGCATCCCAGGGTCCTGAGGGAACTGGTGGATGTAGTTGCTAAGCCACTCTCCATCATATGTGAAAACTCATGGCAGTCAGGTGAAGTCCCCAGTGACTGAAAAAAGGGAAACATCACTCCCATTTTTAAAAAGAGTAGAAAGGAAAACCCAGGAACATACAGACTAGTGAGCCTCACCTCTGTGCCTGGGAAGATCATGGAACAGATCCTCCTGGAAGCAATGTTAAGGCACATGCAGGACAAGGAGGTGATCTGGGATAGCCAGTACGGCTTCACCAAGAGCAAAGCATGCCTGACCAATCTGGTGGCCTTCTATGATGGAGTGACTGCATCAGTTGACAAGGGAAGACCGACCGATGTCATCTACCTGGACTTCTGTAAGGCTTTTGACAAGGTCCCACATGACATCCTGATCTCTAAATTGGAGAGAGATGGATTTGAAGGGTGGACTATTCACTGGATAAGGAATTGGATGGATGGACACAGCCAGAGAGTTGCGGTCAATGGCATTATATCCAGATAGATGCTGGTGATGAGCTGTGTCCCTCAGGGGTCTGCCTTGGGACCGGTGCTGTTTAACATCTTTGTCAATGACATAGTGAGATCGAGTGCACCCTCAGCAAGTTTGCAGATGACACCAAGCTGAGTGGTGCAGTTGATACAACAGAAGGAAGGGATGTCATCCAAAGGGACCTGGACAAGCTTGAGAAGTGGGCTCCGGTGAACCTAATGAGGTTCAACAAGTACAAGTGCAGGGTGCTGCACCTGGGTTGGGGCAATCCCAGGCATGAGTACAGACTGGGAGAAGAACTCATTGAGAGCAGCCCTGTGGAGAAGGACTTAGGGGTTCTGGTGGATGAAAAGCTCGACATGAGCCAGCAGTGTGTTCTTGCATCCCAGAAGGCCAACTGCATCCTGGGCAGCATCAACAGAGGTGTGGCCAGCAGGTCAAGGGAGGTGATCGTCCCCCTCTGCTCTGCCCTCATTAGGCCCCACCTGAAGTCCTGCATCCAGGTCTGGGGCCCCCAGCACAAGAAAGATCTGTTAGAGCGGGTCCAGAGGAGGGCCACGAGGATGATCAGAGGGCTGGAGCACCTCTCTTACAAAGACAGGCTGAGAGAGCTGGGGATGTTCAGGCTGGAGAAGAGAAGGCTCTGAGGAGACCTCATTGCAGCCTTTCAATACTTAAAGGGAGCTTATAAAAATGATGGAGAGCAACTTTTTAGATGGGCAAATAGTGATAGGACAAAGAGGAATGGTTTAAAACTAAAAGAGGGAAGATTTAGATTAGATGTTGGGAGGAAATTATTTACTCAGAGGGTGGTGAGGTGCTGGAATGGGTTGCCCAGAGAAAATGTGGGTGCCCCATCCCTGGAGGTGCTCAAGACCAGGTTGGATGGGGCCTTGGGCAACCTGGTCTAGTGGTAGATGTCCCTGCCCATGGCAGGGGGGTTGGAACTGGATGATCTTTAAAGTCCTTTCCAACCCAAGCCATTCTATGATTCTATGAAAACAAAAAAATAAACAAAGTATTTTTTTCCCAGTTCACAGAAAATGTCATTCTGAAGTTAGGTTTGCATCTAGAATGGGCAGAATCGATTCTTTGTCCTCTCTGAAATCTCTGATGGATTTGACTTTCCTCTGCTCTTGTAGCTGCTCTCTGAAATAGGTGCCATGTGCAGTTGCATGGCTCCTATCCCTGGTGCAATTTGTTAAGAAAGTTGATTTATCAAAGCTGCCTGGCATTGCCAGGGCTTCAGAAAGCCATCCATCACCAAAGAATCTTTGTTCCCCAGGAGCCAGGGGACCCCATGATTAGTAGTGTTCCTGGCCCCGAGGAGGACAAGCCAGGAATCACGATGCTGCTAAAAACACTTTGAATCAAGGCTGAGTGAAAGTAACGCTGCAGGCTGAGCAAACCAGCATTTTTCTGAGTCTGCATTATAGCATTTATTTGAAGATTAGAGTAAATTTGATCCAACTTAGTGCTAAGATTGAACTCCAGCCAGATGTGGTGAAATAAAACCTGAAGAAAACCACATCTTTCTTATATACAGGATCTTCATGATCTTCTGAAACCCCTAGTTCACTTGATTTTCAGGCGGTTTTCTGCTGGGAGTGCACTGTTTTGCAACGAAGCACTAGGGATTTGGAGGCTGTCTCTGGGAAGTTTCTGAGACTTCACAAACTCTGTTTTACAAGTGGACCCATGGAGCTTGTGCAGTGCATGAGTTTTCTAGGGGACAGACGACTTTCACGTGCTGCCTGCAGCTCTGGGCAGGGTGGCTCTGTGGTCCTCCTGAGCTCTCCAGGTCTTCTCCAGTGTTCATTGCTTGAAGAACGCTGCTCCCTGCCCAGCAGCCCATGTGTTGAAGGACCCTTTTTACACACTTGCTGCTTATCATCACCAAGTGGCAGAAAACACAAAAAGGATGTTTTCAGCAGCTTCTTTGCTCTGAGCTCTGTGTAGGAAGGGAGCTTGGCCTGACAAGAGTTGAATACTCAGAGGAAATGTCATTGAAGCATTTTAAACTGGAACTCTGTTGAGTTTGCTATTCCAATTTACATCACAGTATCTGGATTAACCTGAACTATAAAAGTGCAGTAAAAGGAGGAAGGTAATGACTGAATCCAGGAAAAGAAATAACTCCTCTTGGTTACTAAAAAGAGCCAAAATTAGCACATGAAATAGGTCTGAAAGAGTGATTTGGTGTTCTTGCTGGCAGTGCTCCCTTATGAAAAAGCCTCTCACAATCCTCTTGTGAAAAGAGTGACCTCACCCAGGCCCAATCCTGCTCCTTCTTGCAGCGGTTGTGGTCTTGCTCCTGACCAGCACTGAGAACATGGTAAACGCTCAGGAAAGCATGAAGAGATGAGCAGGCAAGGCTTGTAGAGCACAAAATGCTTTAATTTTGCTACTGAGTGATCCTCATTACAATACAAGCAAATTGGCCAGAGTCCTCTGTGTTTCTTCCATATGAACCTCCTTTTTCATATGACCACTGCCAGGGAAGATAAAAGATCCAGGAGAGAAGCTAAGGAGCAGTAGAAATGAGTCTACCATGAAGGCAGCTGCTTAAAGTCTACGTTGAATCAAAGCTCCTCTCTGATGCATTTCTGCACAAAGATCTTAGCAGCGGTTGGATGTGATTTAGTTTGACTTCAAGCTGTATGTTAATTCATCATGACTTGTCTTCAGTGTGGCAACTGAGGAACTCCAGTAAGACTACCCATGAATTTCTGTTGAATGGTGTGGCTCCAACAAGTAGAGTGGTACAATATCAGAGGGAAATGTAAACTATTTCCCTACTGGAAACCCCTATCTGGTAGCCTGATAAAGTCCCATTGAACTCACTTTTCCTAAGTTGAGCAAGGGTAAGCTATTGAACAAGAGGAACCAAGCGGGAATGACTAACATGTTAGAGTGTGCAGAAGTGAGATCATTCTCCTCATGAGGATATATTTTTTTATGTGTTTTCTCACTGGGAAAATAGAAGTAAAAATACTTTTCTGAGCAAATCAAGAAGCAAATTGTGATGACATTTCCTCATTTTCTGTTTCCTCAAAGAAACTCATAGTCAGTCTGATTATTCACTCTGAGACATGTCCTTAGTTTTCTTTGCATTCTAGGAAGATAAATAAATAAATAGATAAATAAAGTGCATATGTATATACACATATATTACATTTATACACACACATATATATAGTTCATGTTTATGTACTGGTACCAGCTGTCCCCTCACCTTGATTCAGAGCATTTTTCTTTCAGTGAGGGGACTGATCACAGAAATAATTGCATCTTGTAAATTTAAGCCAGGGTAACCCCCCATGTTTTCATTAGTCCAGGATTAAATAAATAAATAAATAAAACTTATATTTTGTAGAAAGCTACGTCATTTGGAAGTGATTTCACCTTTATAGAGAAAATTTGCTCTAATTTCAGAATGACTTTGTCCAGATCATTAAATGATACAAATATGATGCTTCAGGTGCTCCAGTCACCTTCCTAGTGTAGAATGCTAGAATTCTGTTTCATCTGCTTTTGCTTCTTATTTGACTGAGAGAGAGAGAAAAAAAAAAGGAAGATAGCACAGATTGGATTGCTGACCTAAATAATGGACGATCCCTCCTAAAAGCAGGATTTAGTTCAGTGGGTATGCATAGTAATATTGTCAGTTTTAAGCAATCTCCCTTCTAAGATGGCAAGGATTATTTTCTTCTGTAGCTGGGAAGGGTTATTTGCTATGCTCTTCAGAGAAAATGCAAGTTCCAGAAGTTCTGGGGCAATACGCCTAACTGGAGGAAGTCCAGGAAGGAGAGAACCAACATTTTTTTACATTCATTAAGCTTTGGCAAACTGTTGCCTTCTCCACATTGTTTGTCATCTGCATTTCTGTTGTAAATGTGTAGGTCGAAAAGATTTTCCTTTGGGAGAATTGGAATGAGAACCCAGATATTCAGATTTTTCCTATGTGTGCTATGTATCTATAAAATATGGTTGATTTGGGAGTGTAGCTGTTGGCCTTCCATAGTTCAGTTACATTTCTCATTTGTAACACAGTGAGTAATTGTGAGTTTGCTGTGAACGAAGTACACAATCAAGGCAAATCTCTGATATTAGCTACATCTCTCAACATTTGAAATGTCATGTGGTGAAACCTGCTGTGTAACCTCAAGCATGATGCTGCTGCTAAATTTGAGAACATTTTAGCAACAAAATTTTTGACTTTTCAATGTGGAAAAGATCAGGATTTCTGTTACCGTATTTTTATGATTAAAGAAAAATAACTATAATCCTTTATTTTTTTTTTAATCTGAACTCTTCTATAAGTGAGCAAAAAGATTTTTATCACAACTTGGAATTTTACTACTTTCCTCCCTCTTCCTGTTCTGAGGAGCTACTCCTAAAAGCGATGTTTTCCTCAAGAATTACAATTCTTTTTAAGGAAGCTGAAGAAGGAGCAGAGAAGGCAGTTGCAGCTGCTGTTGGAGATAAGGACCTGGTCCTCAAACATTTTTGCACACAAGTAACTTGATGTATCTAAGTAGCCATATCAAATGCTCCTGTGAAGTTACTCATATGAACAAATGTTTACAGGATCAATATCTAAAACATCGTTCTGGTTCCGAGTTCTCTCATGTTTCCCCATCTGTAAACCAGTGATGTTGCAGACTTCATTTGGTAAATCCTTTGAAATCAATTAATTTAAAGCACTATCCATGAATATTTATTTATTTATTTATTTTTAATTTATTGATGTCAGAGAAGGAATACTGACCAACAAAATGGCTGTTTTCCACTTTCCACAAGAAATAATAATAAAGTAGAAAAGTTGAGAGGTTAACTTGGGAAAACAATAAATACTTCTTAAAAAGGAATAATCACAGAAAAATGATAATTGAAGGAAAGAAAAGAAGGCTCTGGAGAAACAGTGGCAAATGTAATTAAAGCAGGATGAAAATGTTAAATAACTTCACTGTTAATAGGGGAACTTGGTTAATATGATGTCCAGATGGCTGCATGCTTCTTCTCTTTCCCGCCAATACACTGAATGTTCATTGTACTTTTAGACACCTTTTCTGGTCGATTCTCCTGCAAGATTCTCACTTTTCCTCTTGTAAATTTGGAACAGTTTTGCTGATGCAAATGGATTCATACTTCTGTGAAACAGTCAAGCCCTGTATATTTTGCTTTGACGTGGACACACGAAAGTTAACAGGAAAAGTACCACTGCCACCAGAGAAGCCAGACTTTCATCCCGGATTTTTTGTCTTCCTTAAATTTCTGTTTTATACTGCATAGCAAACATGTAATCTGTATGTTTCACAAATTTCTGCTGCTGATATACCATATAACAGATTGCTATCCACCACTTAATCTGCTCAAGAAACAGTTTTGAGTTCAGTGCCCTGTACTTTCTGTGTTTGATATGTTTTGATATCAATGGCCTTATGTTAGTGGTGTGGTAAGAGAGGTCATTTGGCAGCCCGCTGGGATTCCTCTCCACTATTTGAGAACAGTTTGAAAAACTTGGAGTGGGAAAAGACAGATTTTTGTTTTCTTTTTTGAAAGCATTTTTAAAAATGTCATGAGACACTCTTACACTATTTCTTTTTAGCATGCTGTTCGTTAAGCTAATGGTTTGGGCTCAGTAACACAGCCAATTCATGTATGTTTAGCCATCTGTGAAGGTTTCTCATAAATTAAAAGATACAGTGCTGTAAAATGATACTGCAGTGGTTACACAGTTTTATTTTCTTCTTCTTCTTCTTCTTTTTTTTTTTTTCTATTTATAATGCACTTATGATAGTAAGTGCTTATAGTGCCACCATCTGGTTGAGATAGCTACTGTCTTCACTTTCAGACTTTAAACGAACATTTTGTTGTTATTGAAAGAAAACACAAGTCAGTCCTGTGAGATTGCTAACACCCCTTTCTCTTGTGTCTAAGTTGTTGAGAAGAGGAATTTGAAGAGAGCAGCCAAAATGACTGGCACTGGAGAGGTATGCATAACTGATCTATATGGGGTATGAATAACTTCATTTATGTACTTTGTGAATATTAACCTATGTTAATATGTTAAAGCTAACATTTAAGCTAGAGTTCTCAATTTTTAAATTCTGTATGTATTTTTATGTTTATTTAATATAAAATTCTTCTGTATGTATCTATGCTTTCTAAAAAAATTCTTCTCTTTGCTTCACTGATTCAGTCAAGCTGCAAAGTCAGATTACACAGTATGGCTGATTTTTCCTTTTTTGATTTTTGTTTTTCTACAGTCTAATCCTGCAGTTGTAAATGCCACATTAGCAATTATTATAGGCTCAAGTATGCAAAGTAAGCATATCGTGGTTGTGACACCCTCCCTGCCTCCAGTCACCTAGGTCTTGCTGAACATGGAAGCCCTGGGACAAAGAGAACAGGTAGCTCTCACTGCAAGCAAGTGTCCTAAGGGGCTGGGCTGTTTGTTAATTCCCCTGATTTCTTCTGTGTGTTTGCTGTCCCATGTTTAGTGCAGCTGTGTGTACGTATGGTGCCCCACCATTGACAAAAACCCCACCAGTCATTGACAAAAACCCATGGTCTGTTGCTTTGGCCCCTCTTTCCCTTTTGGCCCCTTCCATGCAAGGTCCTGCTGGAGAACTCGAGTTCTTGTACGCCAAAGGCTGGCTACGCTGTGCTGCCTCTCCCAAAGGTGAAAAGACCAATTACATGATGCTTGCTGCTGCTTGAATCTCCAGTCCTTTGCATAAAGCACAGGCTCATGTGACAGTCACTGGAGGACACAATGGTAAAAATGGGTAAGGAACCTCGGTAGTTCTTTTATGGGTTTCTTCTCAACAGCTACACTGTGCAGGTGTCACAAGCAATTAACAATTTTATAGGACATTTGAGTTGAACATTTTCAGAGGGGGAGATTTGAGTAATCTCCTGGCCCCAAGGAGTTGTTTCATTTTTAATTGTGCATTTTAGGGTCTATTGGGCTCTGATATTTCAAGTTCTGTGGAAACAGCCAGCACACTGCTATCATTGTGCTCTCCTGTTCAGGGCTTGTGGCTGAATTACCTCATGATAGGCCATTTAAGTCTTTTGGCCTCCTTCTTGGCCTCATATTTCAACACAGCACGTGAAAGAGATGAAGAATGAGCTAAAATTCCCTTCTAACTGTTGCAGAGTTATGGGCTATATTTTATTTTTCATTCCATCTGTTTTTTAGCAACCTTTGGCTTTGTTAAAACAATGCAAGGTAGGTGAAGACGGCACTGAGGGAGGGAGTTTCCCCTCTGATGTCAGGGGTTTGACATATTTACCCTCACCTAAAAGACGGTGGTTTGCTTCTGTTTGCTGCAAACAAAGGGAAGGTTCCTTCTCCAGCGTTTCTCTCCTCTGTGCAAACATTAATCTGTAAAGCGTGGCCCACACATTTCCTTGAAAAGAAAATGCATCATGACATTTCCCTAGTTGTGCAAAAGTCTTTACATTGCTAAATGTCAGTCAGCTATTCATTACAGTAATATTTTCCCAAGGCCCAAGCGGGGCCCCATCAGAACTGGCTGTGTTTGTTGCAATCATCCCCTGCTTCTCCAGCCCCACTGAAATCCAGTCTAGAGCTGCTGAGGGTCAGGGCTGGAGGGGCACCACTCACAGCACTCACAGTCTGTCAGAGTTGGCACCACTGGGGCTTATGGATGCTCAACCATGGCCTCTTCAGCTTTTAAGGAGGTCTTGCCTGGGATTCACTGGGGAAGCTTCTCCAGAGGAGAGGTGGAGGAGGAAATGGAGCTCCTTGAAACAGGGAAAGCTCCATAAAACACTCCGGTGCAAACCCAAGACCTATTCCCATCTAAATATAACCCTTTACTATATATAAGAGTTCTTAAAAATGGTGCCAGGCCTACTGGCTGGGAGATGTAGTGCCCTCTCAGACACATTGGCACTGCACTCCCACGGGCAAGAACATTACCAGTGCCAGTACTGGGGTGCAGCAGCTCCCCAGGAGTGGAGGCAGGTCAGTGAACCACGGAGAAAGTGGCAGCAGGTTCTGTAGGCTTCACCGAGGACAGGAGATAGCAGAAGTGGTTGAACATACCAAACATTCCACAGATCCATGTTTATTCTCTAACACTGGGGCAGACCCTGGGTTGGCTACAGCCTGGGAGCCATGCAAGTCCTCGAAATCAAACTTTGTTGTCACTCAGCATTCAGGCAAATTTGGTGTTCACTTGTGGGTGACCCAGCTCAGAGCTTCCTGGTGTCATTTTGTGATCATGTGAATCTGCTAGCATAACTGCTCCTTGCCAGAGAAATCTTCACCCCTCCAAAACATGAATATTAACTCTTGGTCTTGAATGGATGAACACAATTCCCATGGAAACAGTGGTAAACATCACAAAAAGGGGCAAAAGGGTGAGGAAAAAGAAATGGCTGAATTTGTCTTATGACCGTTTCATCAAATTGTATTCCTACAGCTCGCTGCCAGGCTCTTTGAGTTACAAGGTGTATGCTGCATGGACACCACAGCTCAGAACAGGAAGAGGCAAAGGCAGAATGTGGAGTTGGGAGTGCTCTGACAACCTGAGTGCTGCAGGGCTGAAGGGTGAAGGAGTCAGCTGGTAAATGCTGCCAAGCACGCCAGAAAATCAGCAGAGAAGCAGATGAGATGTGAGAGAATGAGATCTTGTTCTACACCTAAGGTCTGTAGGTGCAGGGATTATTACAGAGCATGTGAGAAAGAGACAATTTAATATGGAGGAAAGGAACATTACCACAAGAAGCAATTATAGCAGAAGACACATTTACTGGATACTCAGTACAAACTCTGTAGCCTGCTCTCCATAGAGCAAGTCATACAAGAGAAGGTGGCTGTATTTAGTTGGAAAACTTTCTTCCATGCTGTCATCTGGAACTGCTTGAAAGCAAAGCACATAAAGATGAGGAAAGGATGAGAAACTTTGCTTCTGTTGGGTAATTAAAGGGGAAAAAAATCTCAGTACCATAAAAAAGAATGAGATAAATCATGTCACAGAGAAATTTGTTGCTGTGGTAAAGTCTTCCCTTTTCATAAAAAAGAAGCTAATATGGCTAGGCTCAAGTATGATTAGAGCTTAACTCCACAGAGAAAATACAAATACAAAAACTATTGCAATCATAGAGGAAGAGTGGAGGAAGAGATAAAGGAGAACACAGGAACAAGATGTGGGTAATTTGTAACTTAGGATCACATTCAAAAAGATTTAGAGAGCCTGCATCCTCCCAAAGGAGTATTGGCATGTCATTAAAACCTTTAATATTGTCTTGACAACTCTTCTGTTCTTTGCATGTAGCTGACTGATAAGGCAATATTCTTAACTTTAGCATGGCTGTCTTTTATTCCTCTGAAGTACTGTAGTTGATCTTGCACTAAGAAAAGAAAAGGGAGGAATAAAAAACTCCTGGATCCCTTGAGGCTCTTGTTTTTTTAAGAGTGGAGCCAGGAAGGCTAACAAAGCATTAGAGGAACCTACAGACCCTCTCCCTGCCCCTCCACCCCTTCCCTGCTTTGCTGCTGGAAAACATTTCTTCAGCTTTGCTATGTACCTTTGCAGCAAAACCTGACTGCACGTCTGGGGGTTCGTAGATTATCTGCACAGTGACAGCCAGACTGTGAAACCCTTGCTCGTGACTTCAGGTCTGGCAGTCTGCTGGCTTCAGTGGGGCTGCTGCCGTTGGATGCTGTTTTTCAGCATGAGTAATGGTGTCACGATCTGGCCCATAAATTCTGGGTAATTTGTAAAGTGCCTGTCACAAAGTTATCTAAATAGCAGTGGCACACTGAAAACTGTTCTGGGCTGTTGCAGAGAGGAGTCTTCTCAATTTGCCTCTCCAATACAACTTCGTTCTTACATAGTTCAGTATCCTCCTTTCCAACCTCATTTAAGAGCACCTGAGCTCTGTTCATATTGTGGTAAACCATGTACCAGCAAAACACGATTCCTGAAGGCATTTTGATCCCTAATATTGGCAATAAACATACTTGAACAGAATAATAGACGTTGGAATAGGTGTTAGAGAGGGCAGGAATTACCTCCCATGTTCTTTTGCGGTTTCTGAATGAATTCATTTTGTCTCTCTTTGTGCCTTGTGCCTTTCTTTGTTTGTGCTTTGAGAGAGAGAGAGTTTCAAGTGACTGATTTTCACTGGCACAATTCCATGGAAGTCAGATTTCTAAGCTGCATGTGTTGCTGTTGTTCCTGGTTGTGCCTACGGTGTCTGTGGTTGTACAGACTTAATAGAAAATGCTTCTTTCCTCACTTCCCAATATTCCATCCACATGGGAGTATTGTTGGCAGAAATCTTCTTGTGCTCCCCCAGCCTGATGAGTTCATGTGGTGAACTACCTGGGCAATTAAATGATGACACTCATGTGAATGGTGCACATGGAATATTCTTTGAAAACATTTTGTGATCAAAGCAGAGAGAGGAAATAAAAATGAATATGTTTGCTGAATACCGGATAAATTAAATGCGAGGGTACTGCAACTAAAAGGCAGAATGTGTTTTTTGAAAGAGGCTGTATTCACTTCATATTCATAACAAAACATCTTCTGTTGTCCTGTTAACTTTCCTTCCTGGTATTAACTTTTACCTTCCTGGTAGAGGAACTAGAGGATAAAGGAGCCTGATATACAGATTTTTTTTTTTTTTTTTTTTNATCTCTTTATAAGTAATTGTGCAATATTTCAACTCCTGGGTCAATGCCAAATTTCTTTTAGCTGTAGAAGAAGAAACAGAACTTAGAGGGCTGCCAGAGCATGAAGCTGTACAGTGGACTAGTGATGTAGGCGCCAATGGCACCCCTGGGCATTCAAATCAACAAAATACTGGCAGGGCAGGTGACAAAGTGCTGTGCAAGTTACTTTTTGACTGTTCTGAAGGCTCAGTCAGAAGCCAGAACAGCAGTGGGAAGTAGGACCTTGCTGGACAGTGAATCTTTTCCTTGCCTTTTGTCACGATACAATCATTTTCATAAATTCAAAAAAAAAAAAAAAAAACAGCAGGCACAACTTAATTTTCTGCAAAATCTCAGCCGTGATAAATAACTCAACAGAAGGGGATTCCTCTGGGGGATGTTCTGCTGTCTTCACGGGTGCCATTGCTCTGCACAGGTAACAAGAACCATTCAGCATATACCACTTCTCTTTAAGTTACCAAAGTGGCAGCAAAAGAGAGAAGTAAAAATCTAGTCAGGTCTGAAATTGTTGATGGTTTAGTCTTTCACCCACGGAGTCACCACCGGTTTGCAGCCCCGTGTAATTCGCTTAATAAGCTTTCAGTGGACTTGAAATTGAGCTTTCATCTTTATACATCAGTTACAGAATTAGCAATAGTTCAGTTATTAATGTTCAGTAGGTGCTTATTGTAGAATAAAATACACAGTGGAATAAAAACGTATAGTCCTTGGGTCACAATTTCTATCTATTGTGAAAAAAGTCCCTTACTTTAAAATAATTTTGCCACATCTGTATGTTGGGAATACAGAGAACACAAAAAATAGTGAACTTCAGATCATACATTCAGCATCAGAAAGGGAAATAAAACTCAGGTCCCTTGACTCACTCTAGTATTCTGCCTAAGCATGATAAGGTGCTAGTCTTGTTTTAACTACAACTGGGCAGCCAGCAACTCTTCACAGGAAGTACAGTATTATTTGGCATTTCTTAAAATATCCAGCAGCAAGTTAGGTGAAGAATATGATGTTTGACTGTGCACGGATATGAAATTATGCTCTTGTTCAAATATATGAGTAAAATACAGCAAAAGAAAAAAAATTTAGCTTCTCTTTTTTCATAAAGTACTTTCTGAATTGGAGGGGATTCCCACCTTTTAACACGACCCTGTTCAGTTCTCAATAGATCAGAGAATCCCACAGCACCAAGAGCACATGCTAAGAATTTTTCTGAACATGTATTTCAGTTAATTGTTCTGACTAATCAGGGAGTTTTCAGATTTTCTAGTGATTTCTCATTTACGTTGCTCCTTTGATTTCAACTAAGTTTCCCTTAAAGGTATACAGTTGTAAATCCTTAATTCACAAGAACAGCAGCTTCTGCTCTTTATATGCTCTATACAAAAAATACAATACTTTGAGTGGAGTCATGCTGTACCTTTCTTAGATTACAGTATAGTACTATGGGACCATCATCCATTAAATTTGACTGATGTACTTACCTCAAACCACCATGTGGGGCTGCTTTAGTGTGGCAGTAAACTGAAACAAGTAGGATAAGGGAGGGGAGCAAGGCCAGATGGGGTGCTTTCATACAGGATCCCCCATCAGGAGGAAATGTTTAATCTTTCACAATAATGCTGCTGGTCTTGCCAGGATCCTCTGTGCTAGATCTCCTGAGCTCCCAGGATCTCCGTGAGAGAACTCCCATTTCCTTCCCGCCAAGCCCACCAACTCCTCTCTCTCTTTCTCTCCTTCTTTTTTCTTTTCTTTTCTTTTTTTTTTTTTTTTTTTTTTGAGACCTCCAAAAGCTTGATCTGATCAATTTGAAGGAAGTTCTTGGTTTCTGGGATTCAATTTTTTTTTATTCTGGAGTGCTCAGATCTGGTATTCTAACCTACGAGAGATTGTGAGGGGCTTGAGAGAAACACTGTTGACTGAGTTTTTACTTCCACTTACGCTATCCCAGCAGTACTGACTCTAACCACCTCAATTAAATTTAAGGTTGTTATGCTGCAGTCTCACTAAATACAAGGTGATGTTTCAAATTATGCTATCTAAGGTTTATTATCCAAAACTAACATGATTTACAACACACCTTTTACTTTTAAACTACCTAGCCTTTAATTGCTGTGGTCAGACTATACGAGCATGAGAAATACATCAGCTGTTGTTCTCAGTAGGTATTTAGTATGTCTCAAAATCTGGTCATTTCGCTCTTTCGAAAACATTGCACTTTGTAGTGTACAAATTTCCTTATACATTTGCAAAACCACATAGGAAATATGACAAACACAATCTTTGTCTCCCTTAATGTGCATTCCCACAGATGGCAAAAATCATAATGCATTCTATTCACAAATACATGAGTATACTTCTTTCTAAAAATATTGCATATTATCTGCAAACCCTGTGATATCTGCACATTTGCTTTTAACATAATTCAAGTGACTTCAAAGAATGAGAGCAATATTTCAGGATATAGACTACACCTAGCAGAGATTTATTAACATCTTAATTGTAGACCCTGTTTTTCTTAGAAAAAAAAATGCCAATTGCACTAGATCATGAAGGGGCAACTTGCTCTGGAAAATAATAGTTTGAATATGGTGTTCCTTTCTGGTTTGAATCATTCAAATCTCTATAAGAACGTGTATTTCTTCAATGACAAGCTAATAATCAGAAAGCATTTAATTATAAATATATGCTGTCTCTTCAAAGTACAAAGCCTGTTTGTAATCTCTAGCAATAATCACAATGGAAAGTGGATAAGAAGACATACCATCTCCCCTTTTAAATTAAAAGTGGCAAATAACATATATTATCCCATTTACAAAGCTCCACTAAATAGGTGAACAAATCTGTTCTCTAGGGCCACTGACATGGTTAAAAGCCTGGAGCATCTGACATACAAGGAGAGGCTGAGACAGCTGGGACCGTTCAGCCTGCAGAAGGGAAGGCTCAGAGGGATCTTATCCATGTGTATAAATACCTGATGGGGGGTGAGAAAAGAGGATGAAGTCTGACTCCTCGCCGTGATGCCAATGAGAGGGCAAGAGGCAATGGGCACAATCTGACATACAGGAAATTCAACTTAAACCTAAGAATTTTTCTTTTTATTGTTAGGGTGATTGCACACTGGGAACACGTTGCCCAGAGAGACTGTGGGGTCTCCATGCTTGGAGATACTCAAAACCAAATTGGAAATAATCCTGAGCAACCTTCTCTGGCTGACCTTCCTTTGACCAGAGCTTTGGACTAAACAGTCTCCACAAGTGCTTTCCAGCATCACCCATCTAGTGGCTCTGTGCTTCACATTTTTAAGAGGACTGTGCCTAGAGGTCACAGGTTGAATTTGTGAGGATGTCAGAGGGTGAACATATGCAGCTGCCTCTCTGAACATGCAATATTGCTCTTTTGGTCTTGCTGAGGGGCTGTGGGAGTGAGAGGGAGACCATGCTGTGGGAAGCAGCTGCTGAGGCAGTGAACCCTGCTCTGTAGAAACCTTCTTCTTCTTCAGGCAAAGCAGAAATACTGTGTGAGGCGGCTGTTCTCTCCCCTGCCCTACTCCTATGGAGAACAGAGGTTCTCCTAAGCGATTTCTGGATGCACCACTGCTACCTTCACTCAGATACCGGGATTACTTCATCCACCATTGCAAGGGATTCCTTCCTCCACCAGGTCCATTTAAGAGAGGGGAAGGGTTTGGGGTTTTGACTCCTGTTTTTCTTATGCCGTACCTGCAATTAGATTCCCAGCACACAGCTGGGAACCTGTGCACTGTACCAGGACATGTTCTACACTTTAAGTGCTCTGGTCAGACATCAGGTAAATATTCACCAGTAAAACTTCACTAATCCTTTTACCTGTCATAGTGAACATACCTGCAGGAAACCATGGCTGACAGGGATCATCACTCTTAGTGCATACACAGATGTAGTCTGTTTCTTAATGCCCTTTCCCTCAGGATCCAGTTCATGCAGTACCTTAGATTCTATATATTAGTGGTTCAGTGACCTTGCCTCCTCCCCTTCCCCTGCAGTCTAGTCTTCAGCCACTTGAGATCCCAGTCTTTGCTAGAATGCTAAATGACAGGGCAGTTATGTGCACTTGGTATTTTCTGGCCCAGAATTTCCAGTCTCAGAGCAGCTACATTAAGCAGCTAATTCCCTCTTCCTTATTACCACCATCTATTAATAATTGCAGTCTTCAAGAATGCGAACATTCAGTATTTTCCCTAATGCAACACTCTCATTCAATTCAGATTAGATCCCCCCCCTTCTATTTATTTTAAAGTGTAGTAGAGAAGAAAAACATGCAGAAAATAAGAGACTGTTTGTTTAAGCATGTGGCATATTTTGTGCAGAAATCTTAATTCATGCGGGAGAATTCTTAAAGCCTTCTTTGTTATTAAGGTAGAACCTGAACGGTTACCAGACTCTAATCAATCTTGCTCCCTTATCCTGCTGCCTTTCCACAGTCCAGTACTAGGGAGACAAGATCTTCTCACTGCAGGAAATAGAAACCTTTCTACTCATCCCACTTGTCAGTAGCAGTCTTAGCCTGCTTTACAGTGTCTTGTTTTTTTATGTTTTGTTTTGACTTCAGTAAAATACCAAATCAAAATATTTTGTTGCCTCTAGTCTGCCCAGCAATACTTTTCTCCTTCTATTTACCTTGTTGAGGGGTGTATGAAATAGGTCTATAGGGACCGCTTGAATCATGAAGTTTTGCCTGATATTTTAGATAGTTGCTTTCGTAGACATACTGTGTGCCTATAAGTTACGTTTCCAGCCCACCTTACCCCTTTTTCTTCTGTTCAAAAGCTATTTAAGAACTCCATTCTTCTGATGGTTAGCAATCTCCTTCCCTGATTAAATTTACTCCTGGCCAATTTATATTTATTGCTCTTTTGTCAATTTTATCCTTTGCTTTGGCAGCTCCAATACATCCCTAATTTGTTTGTAGAACACACTTATGCCTTTTCCCCCCAGCTCTAACTTTGTTGGACTAAACAAACCAAACTTTTAGCTTCCTTGGGTGAAAAGCCTCTCTGCTTGCCATTCTTCACATCTGATCTCATTTGAATGTAAGAAGACACAGTTGTACTGCAATATTTGTAGTACAGAAGATGAGATCTTAATACAAAAATAGGAGCATTAATACTCCACTCTTACTACTGGCAGGGCCTTCTGTTTGAATTCATCTTTCTCTGGGCCGTATCACAATGTTGGCTTCTGTGAACTTAATACACCTGGGTCTTTCTTCTTTCTCCTCTGTCATTTTCAACTTAGAGCTGCTCAGAGTGAATGCTATTTCTGTGGGTATTTCTTGGATATTTGAGGGGATTGGGGAAAAAATGGGACTTCTGGTTTCCTCCATTGTGATACTCTTTGTAGCCAAGCTGAGTTTGGAGATATCTAACATAAAGAAAGCCAAGTGGCATGCAGTTTGAAAACAGCTTGTGAATCCTTTGGTCTTCATAATCCTTTGGAGATGTGGATTAGGTTAGATACTTCAAAACATCTCAGCAAATTATGTGCATATTTTGTATGAAGTACATTAACGCTCAAATAGTCATTCAAGCAACATTGCTCAAAACTGTTGTTTTAAAAGGTCTCTTACGTATTCTTGGCCACTTTATTTGTCATGACTGTTTTTGGAATGCTTATTCTTAACAATTCAGTACTTTGGCCTTTAAGTAATGCCTAAAAGTTCATGGTTCTTCCCAGAAACACCTGCTCTGATCTCAGGGCAGCCCTAAGTTGACTCCACAGCCCAAACAGGTCCTGTTACTTCTGAAGGCTGACATAAATCCTATAGAGTCTGGATTGGGTGTGACATAAGACTGGAGAGTGTAGGAGCAACAGTGGAAAAAGAAAAGTTTACCTATCCACATCATAAACTGAGAACAAAAGTTATCAGAAAAAAAATGTAAGCAAAATAAATCATATCTTCAGCATAAAAATGCATAAATAAAGTGCTTAATCTCTTTGCAAATGTGAGAGGAGCACTTCAGACACAGAATCAGTATTCTGCGAGCTGTAGCATGGGCTCAGTAAATGATGCAAGATGAAATAATCTGATTGATAAGGAATTTCTTAGTAGTTTAATGGTGTAAGAAGCAGTAAAGAAAAAGAATGAACTGAAACAAGAAACAGCATGAGATAGATGTCTAACCTTGGAAGTGCTAGAAGTCTTCTACAGTTGCCAAGATTTCTAGTTAGCCAAGACAAGATGTAAACTAGATGTCACACAAACCAAGTGAGTGTGGCTGTATAAATGAGTGTGTAATGACCATGTGAAGTAGCATGCAAAGGGCAGATGCTGCATAGCTACAATGCTGTATGGTAGATGAGGCAGATGCTGTACAGTACAGCTAGTTTTCATGATTTCCGCCTCAATCCACTGGCTGCACCTTCTCTGTAGCAGCTTTGGAAGAATCATTCAGGAATTCCCAAGATGCATAGAATGGCAGTTCTGAGAAGTGGAGCTGTAGCAGTGATGAGTCATGAAGCACTTCTCTAACAGGAACAGGGAAAAAATACCTTCTGAAGGGCAGAGAGCGGGAAGGGGTAGTTTGTGCAGGTTCTTCCATGTTTCATTCTATCCTTGATCCAGCAGCATGTGGTCTGAAAGATCTGCAGAACAGGAACCGGAGATTTGTCTTTTTTATTTGTTTAGTGTGTTGGATATTTTCTGAAATAGAGTACTGTCATGGCAGCTAGTCTGGTATGCAGGACTGTAGATGTTGTGTCATTTAGTAAAGGCCATAATTAAAAAAAACAGTGATCTTCTCATTTTGTCTTTGTATTTTTCTTTACAGTGCTGTTACACACTGAATATCACTTTTATTTTTATATCTATCAAATAGTTTTATGGCAATAGTCTTCAATGGGGCAGTAGTCTGCCGCTCAGAATTTAGGAATACAGTAAAAAAAACATACTACTTCTCAGTAAAGTCATCAGCATCGACCAGAGAAGAAAATCCTACATATGTTGTTTGTGTAAGATTTATTTTCATTCATGGACACGTTAAAACAGTTATTCTCAGTTCCACTTCAAGAATTTGAACACTGTATCTTAAAGAAATTAGAAAACATCTTCTGTTTATGCAAATCTTGACAGTCTACACAGCTGATAGGGTTGTTTTTAATTTATTCTTTCAGAAATATCATTGTAGTATTATGTGTTTAAAATACTGAAAATGCAGTTCAGAAATGAAAAATGAAAAGAACACTTGCTGGTTTTGACAGCCAACCCAAAGAGCTGTCAGTTTGGTAAGCATGTTCTGCTTAGGACGAAACCAAAGCACCATTCAGGCCTTGCCAAACCCTTAGCAGGAGGAGTCTCACAGATCTGACACACGCAGAAAAAGCGGAGTCAAAGCTCAGCTTTCATTTCACAGATATGTTTCTTGCTCTGGTCTACCACACATCTTAAGACTATGCCCCAGTATAAATCTATGTGACCTAGGATCAAATAAGCCAGAGAAAATGGACCTATCTTGGCAAAGCAGGGTAGAGGTTTCAGTAGTTCTCACTGTCCTGTAGCCCGTAAGTACTTCTCATGTAAATGGGCTCAGTTTGGTCAAGACGTGACCTGGAAACTTCTCTCAGAGACCTGCTCCATTACTTGTATTGTCCCTGTGGCAGTGTAGTGTAGCAGCGTGACAGCAGATACACTGGTGTTTGGTAAATGAGTTGGATGAGTGCCACAGCAGGGATTTAATAATGTTCCCAGAATGGTGCTAAAGCTGAATCTGTTCCTTTTTTTTAGTCAGGAAGCTAAAAAATGGCACGAATTCTTCAAGGAATGACAACAGAGTTTGATTTTGTTTGCCACTAAAATACCTACCCCAACCATTCACTGTCTTGAAGACACATGGGAAAGGTCTTTCCAAGCCAACAACATTCCCGCATTAAAACAAACAAACAAACCAACCAACAAACAAAAACACACAACCGCACACAAGTAACTTGACTGTGGATGACCTGCCATTCTGTTTCTCAAGACTCTCACTCAGCAAAGCCCTTCAGTACATGCTAAAATCCATCCCTGTTGACTTAAAGCATGTGCTGAAAGGCTGTCCTTAATTTGAGCCAGGGACCGGTGCTGTCTGTGCTTTCGGCATGATCAGATCCATGAGCTACGAAGCCAAAGGAAAGGAGAGTGCAGTTAGAGGGACAGGGATTGTTTGGTGGAGGACTTACTACAGTCACCTCTGTGTCAGTTGTGCGTGTTTTTATTCTTCAAATCAATAAACACTTGAAGCCAAAGAACAAGAAAGAAGCCGTGCAGTAAAACACAGTGTGTGGCGCTGGCCCTTCTCAGAGAGGGGAGCAGCAGCTGGCCGAAGCCACGCGAACAAATGAGCTATTTGTGCGGCCATGTGATCCAAAATGGGAGACGTGTCACACTGCAAATCTGTGTGACTTGGCAGGCGCGTGCGAGACAGGAGCTGCAGGGCCTCCTGGGTTTTCAACCACCCTTCAGATCCCTGGCTGTCACATTAATCCTGGTTTAAATCCAACCTCCCCTTTCCAATGATTGACTCCTACATCTTTTTTTCATCTCCCAGAGCAGCCAAGCAGCATCCTGCCCAGCTGAAAGCTATTCAGCTCCAGGATCGGCCTACCAAGCACAAACTGCAAGAGAAGCTCATGGCCTTTGGTGGTGGTGATGGCCAAATATGTGTGTAATGTGCTTAGTCTTCACCAGCCCACACAGCGAGAGTCCCTGCGCCTCTCCTGAACTTGGGCGTAACGCTTTCCCTCCGCCATCGGGCAGGCAAGCTCTAGACTAATATTTTCTATATAGTTAATTATGACAGGACAAGTGCTGTACCCCAGTGGAAATTTGCCATTTGAAAAATTGCCTAAAAATATATCCTACAGTAAATGTTTCTCTGCGTGATTAAGTGTGCATGTGGACTGTGCTGTGCAGAGGGTTTCCCAAAAACAAACGTCTCGACTAAATCTTTTGGCAAGGCCTCATTGTTTTTTTAACAGTTTATCAGCTTTTCGTTATTTACTAATGGCAGGAATTACTCTGTGATTCCTTTTGAAACTAAAAATCCCCGAAGCATGCGAAGACAGGAACTGTAAAGGTGAAAAGGGAAGGATGGGGAGAAGTAAAGAGTTTCATTCTCAGGAATAAAAATGCCCTCAGGGTGCAGATATGTTCTTTGGACTGTGAAACTTGGGCTCAGCTCCTTGTTTTGCCTCAGCCTTCATGCACTCTGTTGGTACCTCATTTACTGGATTGTGGGATCTGATGCACAAAGGACCAGGAATGACCGAATTCCGGAGCGAAGGCGAGGTGGCCACTGCAGGCTGCCACCACTGAGTGGCAGGTGAAGTTATTGCACGTGTGCTGCCATAGAGGTCCATGGGCCCTGCTTTTAAGACCAAGGAAGTACTGCTGCCCAGCCCTTCGCCATGCCATGTCAGCATGCCAGACAGTTTGGGGTTAGCTGGGGAATCTTCACTGTCATCTTCAGGCGGATGGCACAGACAAGAGCTTCCTTCTCTGTGGGTCTCAATTCCTCCCTTTCAAAAGCAAACCCTTTACCACTTTATGGGGGGCAAGTAGAGTCATCAGTACTGTGAATGCAGTCTCTTTAAGGCAATATAAGCTTAGGCTACTACCAAACTAAGAAGTCCTTCCCTCTGCCTTCGGCAGTGTGCTCTCACTCCTCCCTTCTGCCAGCTTTGTGTGCCTGTGCATGCCTCTGTGGTGAGCTGGCTGGGGAACTGAAGCCAAAAACTGACCTGACCAGAAGAAGAAAAAAAAAAAAAAAAAAC
>VXAA01000335.1:9382-28015 GCA_013399115.1 Anseranas semipalmata | reverse complement strand
AAGAGAAAGCAGCACCCTTTTTTTCCTTCTCAGAGCCCCAGTGGAATGGGTAGGAACAAATGGCTGGTGGTGGCAGGGAGTGAGACCACCTATGTAGCTGGCAGCTCCTGCTCACGCTGGCTTGAAGGGGCTGCAGACCCACAGTTCCTGGAGATCTTTCACAAGGCGACTGAGATGATCTAGTGGCTCCCTGCTCTTGGAAGGGGATAGTCCTGCCCCAGTCCCTTCCCTGCTCCCCAGCCCATGCCACCCTGCTGCTTGTCTGACCCCTGAGCGAGTTGGATTGGATTGCTGCACCCTAGAAGAAAAAAAAAAAATCAGGCTGAGTTTGCTGAGGAACAGGCAAGTACCAGAGGGTGTTGAGGCCCTGGTCCAAAGCAGGACGGAGCAGGATCACTCCTTTTGACAGCCCTGAGCTTCCAGATTATTCCAAGCACTGTGTTAACCTGCACTGGGAGGCTCAAGAGGAGCAGGAGGTTTCTGCATGTGCTGCTGTGAAATGGGGCCACACTCCAAGCTGGGAGGTGGGCTCCTGCTGAATATTTGGTTCAGTTTCTAGCAAACGCAGCCTGTGCTCTGATGTACTTGATGGCTTGCAGATTTCTCTGGGAACATATTCTGTAGCTGGCAAAAGGAAACACAAGAAAGGAAGGAAGTAGTGCTGACTGCGTTTCAGACCTTTTCTGTTTGCCTCATCTCTTCCCAAACGTGCAAAGACATTGTGCAATGCCAAAGACCCAATGCAACATAGGGACGAAACATCACTGGAGCCATAGAGCAAATTTCAGCACAGACCTTTGCCTTTCCTCCTCAGATGGACTGGTGGAATTTGACGGGCATAAGACAAGCTGTGTGAATGAGAGAGCACCACCCTGCAAAAGCCTGTTCCCGTAAAAGCTCTCCTGGTATGCTCTGTCTCAGTGCTTCGAGCAGGATTTCTCTGAAGATGAGAAAGGACTATTGCAATTACATCCTTGGAGACAAATTAACACAATTCCACTCTGTGCTCATACAAGACTTACAGTTCTGTGATCTGCCAGGGTTGCAGCACAGTTAATCTTAGAAGCAGAGTTTTATAAAGGTGCTAACTGGTGTTTCATGGAGCCCCTGTGGTGTTTCGCTTTCATACAAGGCCTTATTTGGAGAAATGCTGTGTGAGCATTTAAAGCGGTTCCAAGGGCTGTTTGATCAGCCAGAATGGTTCCTTTGGGCAGTATTTTGGAAAAATAATATTTTAAAATTGCACTTTATAAAAATTCCGAGGACATACACTCTGAATTGTTGAATGTCAGCATAATACCGTTTTGAGAAACATTTTTTTCCTTACTTTAAATTGTGACAAAAGAACACAGAAATTAGAAGGAAACCAAACTGCACAACTTAATACAGTGACACTTTTTAACAAGGTTTCCACAGTTTTCTTTATATCATAGTACTATGTTTTGAGGTGGGATTTTTTTTCATTGAAGCCCAGGACACCTCCTTCCAGAATTAAACGTATTAGGCTTTCATAAGTAGCTACTACCGGGGGGAAATTGCACGTTCCTTCAGTTTATATTCATTTGGACCATTTGGAAAAGATTCATGAGAAAGACTCTGTGTTCGTTCCCCAGCCTGCCTCATACTTCAGTCCTGTCACCTCTCACAGTGGATGCGCAAGTGTAATCCTGCAGGCGCCTATGTATTTTAGGAAGCGTGCCACGTCAGTGCAGAGGACGACATTCTTTCTTTTCCCTAGCTGTGGAGGTGCTATAGGTCCTGCACAGAGGTACTCAGGAGGGCAGACAGAAAAGAGAATGGGTGGGGGGTGGGGTGGAACAGGGAAACTGAGTGTGTCTATAGCTCCTGACTGTTTGTATTCAGTAAAGCTCCAATAGCATTTTTTTTGCAAGTTTTAAAGGTCTACCTTTGGTGTCCTGGCTGTATTCCAACTTGTGTGATCTTTCCTCCTGACCTACAGTCCCTCTTCAGTTTCAGCTAAATAAGCTATTTCTCATTTTCTGTCTGTTTACCTTTGCTGTATCCTGTTAGGACTCCATCTGTGAGGTGTGGAGCCCTCCTGTGATATCCCAAATAGAAAAAGGTAGCAAAGCCTTTCAGTTCCAGTAAATGTTTTCAAAAGATATTCCCCATTCCACTGCTGGAAGAAGAGCAGGACAAGAGTTTGCGCGGGGGTCTGCCCTGCCCACCTGGGCAACCAGACACTGTGCAATGGATGCTCCTCTGGGCTGGACTGGGAATTTCATCCCAAATTGCAGAGCACTTACTAAGGTGGCATTAATGAAAAGGGATTTTTTCTTACGAGAAATTTTGGTGTCAACAGCTTGAAAAGATTTAAACAGGGTTTTCTGTCATCCAAAAATGCCGGTCACCTCAAGCACTGAACTTTCTTTTGACTTCACTAGCAGCAGGCAGCTTTCTGAGCCAAATGGATTTGGGTCCTTAAACTGCTGCTGCTCTTCCTTTGACTGATGATCTGCGCGCTCGGTTCAGTGGGCTGTGTGCCACGAGCAGTACAGCTCTCTGGTCTGGGCTGTCCATACACATGTATGCTGTCACTCCTTATGCTTTGCAAAGGGTAATGTTTGCTTCTTAACCCTCAGTTCCCCTGAACTAGCAGTTAGTTGGAGATGAAGCAAGTTTTCCTGTGAAACTCTCACCACCTTTCCCTCTTGCTTTGTTCTTGAAGCTCTAAATATTATTTCTTCATTTTTTTTCTTTGCTTTTTAAAGTCTGTAGTTAGGTGAGCATCAGCTCTCTGTTACCAGGAGGCCTCAACTGCCCAAACCAACCTCACCTGAGACCCCCACCAATGCACCCTCTGCCCACTGGCCAGGAGCTTCCACTGACACGTTCCTTGCCTGAGCTACTGTGTAGGTATAGCCTGGTCTCCAGCCCTGTCTCTGGCCCCATCTCCTCCTGCTCCTGACTGGGCTTCTTGGATGAACCCTGAGCCCAGTTTATCACTTGCCTTCTCGGGGACTGCTGGACCCAATTATGAGGCTCTGCATGCCATGTTCAGATGTCATGGGATGGTGCCCTGTTGGTGAGGACACAGTCTCTACTGGAGTCAGCCTTGGCTCCTGGGTCATCCCCTCCACATGGAGCATCCCCACTTTTGCTGCTCCCTGGTAGTCAGTAGTGTCATTTCTCCTCGCTACCTACCGATCTTTCACAAGACAGAGCTACTGTTATGATTAAGCTAGAAAGAGAAAACTGGAATAAAACTCTGAACCTAATATAAACTTGAGATCACCTGGATTCAAATATTTCTGTATTCCTCAGCTGGGTCTCCCCCTGCAGATGTTGGGCCCCTTACCATTAGTGCCTAAATGCATCTCAGATAGTGGGGAGGTCTTCATACAGGAGCCTTTTATTTCAAGACTTACTGGATTTCCTCCAGAATTAATCCATGGTGCTAGCCTGAGATCCAGGATCTTACAGTCTGTAGGCACCTTTTCAGGGAACTGCTGAACACCAGCGCAGGATCCCTGTCTTACCGATCTTCCAAGTCAAAGAGAGCACTGGGATGTGAAGTGACATTTTGAGGGGCAGAGCCTTTACCAAGAGATGCCTACAGGGAGATTGACCTCTTTGCACTACCTTCAGCACTACAAATGGTTCATTAATGAAGCTGGAGCATGCTAGTGCACCTAGATCGTAGCACAAGCCAGCAGTTCTTTTCTAAAGCTTGACACCCACAGCCTAGTGGTACTTGCTTCTAGGGAAACATCCTTGTTACATGATCACTGGGAACACAGAAACATGTGTCATGGATACCTGAGGTGCCAGGTACAGGACAGCTCAGCTACTCTCACAAATGTCAGATCAACCATGGCTTGGTTCATGGAAGAGGTAACCCTCTGAGAACCTGACCTGAAAGCTACAAGGACAATAATTTTCCAATAAACCACGTCTCTTTGTCTCTTCAAGTCACTGTAAATTGCAGACAGCTCTAAAGGAGGAAGAAACTGTTTCACCTTCAAATATTCATCTCCGGGAGTGATCTATGGCAGTCTATAGGAAAAAAAAAGCAATGAAAAAAAAAAAAAAGACAATGAAAAAAAGCAGTGAAAAAAAGCGATGAAAAAGCATCCTGGAAAACTATATCATTGAATATCTAAGCTGTCTCCATCTTCTGATCACTAACAGAAAAAGAAATGAGCCCCACCAGTAAAAGTCACAAGACATATGATTCTCCTGGGGAGAAGAATATGGGATCAGTTGTACCTAACATTTGTTATTCATAGCTGAAAGATGTTCTGATATCATGGTGAGGTTTCTGGGGTACATCTTCAGAGACACGTGAGAGTATGTTCTAAATGTTTTATTTATCAGGAGATACAATGTCTTTTAAGTTTCTTATCAGCGGTATTTGTCTAACATCTTGAAAAAACTTTTAAAACATCTGTCTTAAGGCATTCATATCAGTGTGGATCATAGAGTTAGCAGAACGAGGGTCAGCCACCAGACAGGATTTGACTATTTTAGGGTCTTTATTGCTGGTGTTTTTTCAGTGGTTTTACTTCAGTCACAGAACTAGACACCAATTGCAATGCACAGACTGAGAGCCAGGTTCAGACTCTCTGTCCCTAGCTGAGAACTTGCAAGTCTTCAGAGAATATTCGACCATGATTGTTATCTTCTATAATAATTATTGCAATGACTTTTTTTTAAAATAACATTGATGATAACACGATGATTGATGATAACAACATGATTGACATGGTCCCATACGACATCCTGATCTCTAAATTGGAAAGATATGGATTTGAAGGGTGGACCATTCGATGGATAAGGAATTGGATGGATGGACGCAGCCAGAGAGTAGTGGTCAATGGTTCTATGTCCTCTCCTCTAGGTGGAGCCGGTGAAGAGCGGTGTCCCTCAGGGGTCTGTCTTGGGACCGGTGCTTTTCAATATCTTTATCAATGACATAGATGATGGGATTGAGTGCACCCTCAGCAAGTTTGCAGATGACACCAAGCTGAGTGGTGCAGTTGAGACAACAGAAGGAAGGGAGGCCATTCAAAGGGACCTGGACAAGCTTGAGAAGTGGGCTCCGGTGAACCTAATGAGGTTCAACAAGTACAAGTGCAGGGTGCTGCACCTGGGTTGGGGCAATCCCAGGCATGAGTACAGACTGGGAGAAGAACTCATTGAGAGCAGCCCTGCAAAGAGGGTCTTGGGGGTTCTGGTAGATGAAAAGCTTGACAGGAGCCAGCAGTGTGTTCTTGCATCCCAGAAGGCCAACTGTGTCCTGGGCTGCAGCAACAGATCAACAGAGGTGTGGTCAGCGGGTTGACGGAGGTGATTGTCCTCCTCTACTCTGCCCTCATGAGGCTCCACCTGGAGCGCTGCGTCCAGGCCTCCGGCCCCGAGCACAAGAAAGATGTGGACCTGTTAGAACAGGTCCAGAGGGGGGCCACAAAGATGATCAGGGGGCTGGAGAACCTCTCCTATGAAGAAAGGCTGAGAGAGCTGGGGCTGTTCAGCCTGGAGGAGAGAAGGCTCTGAGGAGACCTCATTGTGGCCTTTCAATACTTAAAGGGGTCTTATAAAAAAGATGGAGAGGGACTCTTTACTCGGGTAGATAAAGATAGGTCAAGGGCAATGATTTTAAACTAAAAGAGGATAGATTTAGATTAGACATTAGGAAGAAATTCTTCACTGTGAGGGTGGTGAGGCACTGGCACAGGCTGCCCAGAGAAGCTGCGGATGCCCCATCCCTGCAAGTGTTCAAGGCCAGGTCAGATGAGGCTTCGGGCAACCTGATCTAGTGGGTGGCATCCCTCCCCATGGCAGGGGGGTTGGAACCAGATGGTCTTTAAGGTCCCTTCCAACCCAAGCCATTCTATGATTCTACGATAAACTCATGCTTAAAATAAAATGAATAGGGTCTTCAGTACATAACCCACCATCATAATGAATATTGTCTCTCCTATCGGCAGTAGTAACATGTAAAAGATGATATATATGCTAAATTCCCTGTTCCCCTTCCCTGCCAACTCTGTAATGATTTTCCTCCAAGCTAAACTCACATATTGAAACTCCCCTTGCTATTCTGTGGAGCAGGGCTTGGGGCTATACTCCAGACATATTTTCTTGAATATCTTACAAGAGGTAGGTTCATTCAAGTGTGATTTTGCAAATGCAAACAAAATTTTCGTGGACAGGGAGAGTGACAGTCCAAAGCACATCCTCTTTCATGTGGCAAGGTTATCTGTTCCTGGGAAATATTTGTTTTTTCCTATCATAATGCTACCTTGACGTTTCACTTCCGATGCAGAGGAAGAGCTCTTTCAAGGTCTTTATTCATCCAATCCCCTCTGAAATAATTTAGAGGTAGGCACCCGAATCTTTTGGATGGTCAGGGCCCAAATTTACATTTTTAGGTCTTTGCAGCTCGGATGTGTTGTCCATGTACACATATCTCTCAGTATAAAATTCAGTCTTTGTATGTGCAAGGTCATACTTTAGCCCTAATGAAGTCAGCAGTAGCTGATAAAGAATAATACTAATATAATGATGGTGAAAGATATCTCAGTGAACAGAAAGCTTACAGTCATATCAGACCATCTAATCACCAGCCTCACCTCTTGACACCTAAATGGAAACAGCTGCAAGCAGAGAGGTTTTTCAGATTTGGTCATAAGATTTCCAAACGTATTAATTATTTCTGGATGGTAAGTAAAGTGGCAATAGCAATTACAAAATCTGGGACCTTGACAAATATTTGTGCGCAGTCCTTCAGTCCAATTCTTGTCCCTGCAGACCCCACCAGGAAGGGATCTACCATCCCCAGATCTCACAGGCCAGATTTAGCCCCTTCTGCAGAACACACACACACATGGATTTGACGACTTTTTGAAAAGGCACTGTTTAAAGCTGGCTGCAGCAAGAAATTAAACAAATAGCACTGATAATGGGAATAACCTCAGAGAGAGCGTACTTTTTGGTGACCAGAACACTTAGAATAATTTACTATTGTATGAAGTGAAGCAGCTGGTTAACTTAAAATATTCCTCTCTTCCACACAGAGAGAGGGATGACCGCAGGAAGCAGTTCTAGAAAGCCATTCTCATTCCCCTGTGGCTTGTTTTGCTAAATCGGTTGCAGCAAAAGAGCTGCTCCAAATGGTGCATTTTTCCTGTCTTGGTTTATTTTGTACTTGTTCAGTAAAACAGATTCCAGAAAAGACAGCATTGTATAATTTTTAATCAGATTTGTTAAAAATAGCTTGGCTGTGGTGAGAGGGATGACCAAAGGAAGCAATTTGTTTCCTGCGATCGTTCCTCCTCCTTTCACCAGCGGCCTTTCAGAAGGTGAGCAGAAGTGAAAACATTAACTTTACTTAAAATTCATTGCAAATAGTGAGCGAGTAGCAGGGCTACCACAACTCTCATAAATTACGTGCAAGCCTGACCCTGCTGGAGGACGGGCCTGTAGCTTGCTGAAGGGCTTTCAGGGTTTGGTGCCGCCGCCCCTGACCACAGTGGCACACAAAATACACAGTGAGGAGATGCCTGGGGGATGCAGGGGCTGAGCTGCTTGCTTAGTGACCAAGTCTGTCCATCTGCCCCAAACCTCTGCAGAGGCCAACCCATGGAGGAAGCCCTCGCCCGCAATGGTTCCTGCCTGCTTCAGGGGGGAACAGCGTGGGCCTTCATGTGGTCGTGGCTCCTGCTCTTCCCGGGAGAAGAAGAAGGTCTGGTGTGGCTGTTGTGGGATCACAGCTTTGCTGTGCGAGCAAGCAGCAAAGCACCTTTTTTTTATTTTTTTTCAGCTGTGCCATAAAAGGGAAAAAATGAGGAAGGTGCTGTGGAGAACTGTGGTAAAATAATCAGTGGAGCAAGCCACACTGGGGCTGAAAGCAGCCATTTCAGCACAATTCATCTCCCTGAACTGAGAAGCTTCCTCCTATATCCAGAACTTATCATTTTTGTCCTGAAGGACTTTTCTGCAGGTCAGTTTGCCAGATAGCTTGGAGAGCTACCTCATGCTTAGTCCGCTTTAATAATAACAACAGCAGTGAAACTTTACAAGATGTTCTTTCCTCTGTGTCTGGCAGGACCAGCAGTTCAGCCAAGGTCTGGCTGTCCACCGGCTCCAGAGACAGAGCAGGGGAAGGCACGTGGAGGGAGCAGGCAAGGGGAGAGCGTGGTGGCCACAGCGGGGCTTGCTCAGAGCAGGAGGTTAATTGGAGGTCCTGGCTGAGAATGCAGGGGGAGAAACCTGCCCCCAGGCTGGGGGCATGTGTCAGCAGTCTCTCTGTGCCAGCCAGCATTTCTTACTGAAAGTACTGAATTGATTGAAACATTCGAAATAGATACAGAGGCCACCACATCAGAGAAATCACTCTCAAGGAATGGACTCTGGACAAAGCCCAGGATATAACACCCTTGGAAAAGTCAAAGGAAGGTCTGACATTCATGTTTTCATCTGGGGTAGAGAAGTACCATCCGGTGCCTAGATTGCAGATTTTTTTAAATTTTTTTTTTGCTTTTGGAGGAACTTTCTCTGAGGAGTCTTCTAGGAAAAGCAAAGTCTCAGAGACAGAAAGACACACCAACAACATCTTCTCCTCCAAGTCCACTCCTATATGTCTCATTGGCACTGAAGAACTGAAATAGCAAATAATTGGAAGTAGCTTGGAAAACTTTTTTCTCCCTTGGAGGGGTCTTCTTTGAACGTTTGCATTTAAGCTAAAAAGAAGAGCATATGTCATTCGAGCTGACTGAAGCAAAATAATAACTCCATCAAACTTCTCTCTGAACCATTTAAGCACATCACTGAAAGGGGTGAGTGCATAAGAACGATGTAAAAACAGGACCCATAAATAGGTCCTGGAGAGAGAAGGTTGGGAGGAGGTGGTGATGATGACAGGAGACTGTCATGCTAAAATGAGATTTTTCTTCCTCCTTGTCCATGCTAACTAAGAAACCTCTAAACATTTCATAAGCACAAAAATATAAATGCATGATCTCTGGGCCATAGGTACTGCAGACACTCGGGCCTCTGCTTATCTTTACTCATATGAGCAGCTCCCATGGATTTGCTAACAGCAAAGGACGAAATGTTTGGGGCCGTGTAAGTCAAGTCAAACAGACAAGCAGAAGTTCGCTGGATTGGGGCCTGTGGACCAAACTGCACTTTCAAGCAAGTCACATCATGTTTGCCTTTTGGCTGCCAAGGAAGCAGGATCAGGCCCTCACTCTTCCTACTTACATGTTGGGTTTTCACCTTTTCATGTTCCCTCTCCAGGGCAAGCATCTGCTAAATTTAGAATACCTTTTTTAGAATTTGTTTCATGAACACACACACACAAAAAAATAATTACATTGTAAAAAAAAAAACAAAACCGCAGGCTTTTGAAATGCCATTTGTGAAGCGTTCCAACTATGTGCAACTGGCTCAGTTACTACAGCTCACAATTGCCATCTGAACATCTATTTTTCCAAGCATTTAAGAAAAGTGATGTGTACATTTTTCTTGTGTAATTAGGCAGCGTAATGTGATCTCTTGCTGCAGTCAAGCTGCCATGTGCCGTAGCCTCACTGAATAGCTTCCAGATTTCAACCCAATCTCTTCTGTCTAGACTCTACGTTGCTATTTTTTTTTCTCCGAGCTTAAAGCAGACTCCAATATAAAATGCCAAAAACAGAAGGTTTTGTCCCTCTTTCTCATAAAGATGTGGGACAGATCTCGGAGGCCCAGACGAGAGCTGGGTCCCAGACTTTCATAAGACACGTGTCGTCTGAAGCTGACATTAAAGATTGTGCAGGCATTTCAACAGGTCATGCATACGCAGGGAAAAAAATGCTGAAAAATATGGTTTTCATTAAGAAAGTGAGTATTTTTAGAGAGGTGTGGTTCAGCGCAGATGAAAAGGAAAGAAAGAAAAATGAAAGCAGCACAAGAGATCCCAAACTGCAACATTATTTATATTGCTGTTGAAATGCAGTGTGTTCTCTTTATGAAGCTGCTTTTGGGAGTGAAATAATATAGACCCTGCCAGAACCAGGTGCATATCATGTAGATTGTTTATAATCCAAGTTAAAGGATAGCAGATTTATACCAGAAAGAACTCTCCAAGGAGACTTTGGAGTTTAAGTGTACTGTCTTAATCTATACATTACCTCCTCAACAAAGCAGTTGTCTTTAACAAAAAATAAAATAGAGTTTCAATGAATTCGCAGATAATTCCAGGGAATTTTATCTAGTGTGAGATAGCTTTAGACTTCTTATTGTGTTCCCAGCTTTTTATTTGACTCTAAGTTGTTTTATTTCTGCGTCAAGAAAATGAAAAAGATCAGAGAGGAATCATTTCCACAGAAAGATATTTTTGCGCAATATAAGCAAAAGGCTAGGTTTTCTCTGACTTACATTTCTGGCGACTTGTCCTGGGATGTTGCTGCAGTTTGCATGCACTGCAATGGCTATTTCTACCCAAAGCAGAAAAGGCTCTAGTTTTAGAGAAGAAACACAGTTGTAAACATTTTCCCCCACTTGTTGTTGTTGTTGTTTTGTTTCATGTTCTTTTTT
Source organism: Anseranas semipalmata (assembly GCA_013399115.1). Lineage (NCBI taxonomy): Eukaryota > Metazoa > Chordata > Aves > Anseriformes > Anseranatidae > Anseranas > Anseranas semipalmata. The sequence goes on along the minus strand of VXAA01000335.1, from coordinate 17,470 downwards.
TAAAAAGTTTATTTTCTCACCTGGACTCTTGTAACACCTTATTTCAAGTTTTCTGTTTACTGTCAAGAAAATGGCTATTGTCCCATTGAAAAAATGCCCTTCTGCCCGCTTTTTGTGTAAATGGCAGGTTCGTTGGAAAAACAGGAGCATTTTCACTCATTTCAGAGGAAAGCGTGCAATGCCTGCTAAAAATTCCCGTGCTTCTGGAGAACCAACTGTTCTTTTCATTAAAAGAACATCTATCTACTTCAGTGAACTTTTCAATACTTTTACCCATTTTTTCATCATGGTAAAATGTGAAACACTTGAAATGTTTGAAATGGTTGCACAAATACTTTCTCATCCACACAAAGGGAAACTAATGGCAAAATCTACCTGTTCAAAATGAAGCTCCCTGCGAAATTGCAAATGATGATAGAAGTCTGTATAATAATTCAATGTTTGTGAAACCTTTTCAATTACATTTGAAGTCAAGTGAAATATATGTGGTTTTTTTTTTCTCATATGTCTGATATCTAAAATGCTCACAGGAAGTAGTTTTCATCCTTGTGTTTCAAAGAGCTTTGCAGAAATAAGGATAAGTAATACTGCCATGTTTAGCAAAAGGGAAAAAAAGAAGCTCAGCACTGAACAGCCCTTCCTTACAGATGCAGAAGGGGACAGTGGGTATCGCCTGGTTCCCACGGCAAGGCTGCACAGTGAAAGGGAGCGAAATGCAAAGCCAGGTGCTAAGGCAGAGCCCTGTGCCGGTGTGTATGTATGGCATAAACGTTATAGACAGCTATATGCTGCTGCCAAATCTGAATGCTGGGTTCCTTGTTAGCAACCTTCTCTCAGTTTTTCCTTTTAATTTCAACATGGTACTGGCCTCAGGTTTGTCACAGTTCATAAAGTAAGGCCTCATTTCACTAAAAAAGGGATTTTCTGAGCTGTAAATCAGCTCAGATAGAACATTGACACACGGACTGAGGTGAGTCTCTGCAACACTTTTTTTTTTCTACAGAGCGTCTATCCTAGACTGTATCAATTTCATAAATCTTAAGGCCAGATGGGACCCATTATGATAATCTGATGAATGATAGTAAAAACCATAGGATTTCTTACAGTTGTTTTGTGTCCCTCTCTTGTTATCATCTGTTGCATATTTCTGGACATTCCTCCTAATATTTTCAAGAGTGTGGAGGGCCTAGTTCTGATCTTCATTCTGCTCATGTCACCAAATATATACAGGTAAGGTGAGGAGCAAAACCTTTCTTCAGACTTCATGCAAAACCGTAGTTGCCCTGGGAAATTGTCATCTTTCATGAGCCCCATTATGACAGATCATTATGTCTAGCACACCTATGCTACGTGTGTAGTTTGACAAAATAAATCAGTTCTTGGTCTGAAGAACCTCTTCTTATATTTTGCTCTAAAACCACAGTGTCAGAAGCATATTTCAGAGGTGAGATACGCTTTTGAATAGTCTGCTTTTTGTAATAAACAGTACATGTGAGCCTGGTCCCCTTTTGACCTACAAGCATCTTTCAGTGTTCTCCATTTAATTCAAAGGCTCAGATATAAAATCAAGGCAGGCATGTCCCTTTGTGGGACAATCCAAAGTTTTCTGAGACTGTAAGTCAAAAAACAATGGGTCTCCAGCTTGCCATTTTTTTCACCTGTGACAGAACAAATAGACTTCACTTAATCCAGTCCAAATGGCTACCCTGAAGTAAAGATGTTCGTTGTTTTCCATTGTTTCAGAAGGTCATGTGTGAAAGAAATGTGGAACAAAAATTGTTCATGCTGAACAAGACAGAGGGTTGTGGGACACACAGAGCATGTGCCACCAACCAGCCGGTCACGGGGAACTCCATTAGGAGAAGCATCTGTGGCAGCATGCCCAGACATACACACAGATGTACCACCTACATCTCCATGTACTGCGACTCCAACATGAAAAGAAAGAAGTCCGGTTACCATCATCTACTTAGAGGTATAACTTCAGCACTGAAAGTAGGGGGTAGGTCTCTCCCTTCACTGTCGCTCACCCCGAGAGTGATCCAGCGTCACGTCCAGAGCTGAGTCACCTTCTGCAGAGGCCTCTCCCTTCTTCTCCTGTGAGGCACCTGCACTGGTGCCCAGCAATGCAGCAGAGTGAGCTCTGACGTGCCTGTGATGCAGGTGTGCGTGATTTCAGGGCTGTGTGGAACTTGTTTGCACTGCTGCTGCAAGGTAGGTGTGAAAAGAAATGTGTGTGTGTCCGTGTGTGTGTGTGTGCATGTATAATTGTAGCTGGGGAAAATCACAGATCTCCTATTTTTATATTCCTGAGGTTTTTGTTTTGCAGGGGAGGTTGTTTTTCTGCCTCTGACTATAATTTCAGATATTAGTCTGTTTTATGGCACATCCAATGAAGAAATGGTGTAGAAACTTGTGCTGAACTACCTAAATAAAAGAGGGGTATAGTAAAATGAGGTGATTATATATGGGGTTAGCTGCACAGAGATAGGTATAGAGGAAGAACAAAATCTGTATGCTAGAGCCGTGTTTCTTAAAGCCATGTATGCAGATCTGCTAGCCAAAGCCACATATCCAGCTGTATAGGCACTTGTATATCAACATAGGACTGATTCTACACACCTGAAGGAGAAATTAACGGTTTCGCTGGGATCATGACAAATGCAGAAAACAGAGGAGCAGGATAATGTAAACAAGAGAGACAATTAAAACAGTTCACAGATTTAAATCCTACAAACATTTTACTTATTTGGATATTGAATCTTTGTTTAGTTACATGTGTGGTATACTATGGCCTCCTCAGAGACTGCTACATGCCAAATAATCAAAGGGAATGTAAAAATGTAAGAGTAAATAATAAGCAAGTAGCTTTATGGTATTCAGACATATTAATCACTCTCTACTGAACAGTTCAAGTATTTTATTTTTGGTCAGACTTGTCTTCATGCATTATTTATCTAGAACCTTTCTGACCTCAGTCATTTCTGCATGATGGCTGAATTCTCCACTGGTAAATAAATGTATCCCTCAGAAATCATGGCATTTTGTCACCTACCCTATCTTTGTCTTTCTGGCCTTTGAAAATACTCCAACTTTTTGCTTTCTTATTTTCAATTTTCACCATGTGGTTGAAGAATTTTGCAGTTCTTGCAAAGATGCACTGCTCAGCGTTTCTGCACTGATTCATTGGATGAGTTGTTATTCCTTCAGTCTGGGCAGTGATGCAGAGAAATGCCCCTTTAGAGAGGGGAGGGGAAATGCTTTGGCTAAAATAGGAAAAGACACAAATTCTGCCCCTCACACTCCCCCCCAAACTGAGAATGAATCAGAAGTTCAGTTCTGGGTGCTGAAATGTGCATCAGAGAGTTTATTTGGTCATTATTCCATGTTGTCTTGTGCTGATCTTCAGTTTTATCTTGGATGGGACTTACCTGCCAAAATACAGAGCTGACAGTTTCATCTTATATTGGAATGTTTAGGAGAGATTCAGGAAGCATCCCAGCTTTCCCATCAGCCAGATCAGACCTTTGACATTTTTGAATTTCTTCCATCATTACTTGTGGCCTCATAAAAGCCCCACTGCAATTCATGGGAGTCTCAAGTCTGGACCTTTCCTGCTAACAGATTGCTTGTGTTTTAATCTCAGCTATCAGTTTAAACAGAAAAAAATACCAAAAATGAAGAATTCAAACAAAGAAGGAGTTTCCCTTTCCTTTTAGCCAATTGTTCAGAAAACAGTGTGAATTGTTTTAAATTGATACAGCAGTCCTGAATATGCTATTGGTGTTGAATATCCTGCTGACCAATATCCTATTAGTCTGAATAGCTTATCTAACCACATACTTAATCAGGTAAGTTCTAGTTTAACAAAGTGCTCTCTTTTGCCGTCTTAGAGCTTTTAACAAGAAACGCTCTTTCTTTCCCTAATTAAAAGTGATTCTCACTCCAGTGGGCTTCTCAGAGACTGCCAAAATGCTGTCAGGGTTCAGCCTGTGACTCAAAGAAATCCATGATTTCTCTTTTAGATCTAAAAGTCATCCTCTCTGGTACTTGAAAAATAGTTGCCTGTTATTAGCTAGGCAGTTGGATATATCAATATAACTGTCTATCTCTCTTGGTTTAAATGTCATTTTCGCATGAGAGAACCTTTATTAGTGAATGTCATTCACACCTGTGAGAGGTAATATTTATAAATGTGTCCCCCTTTTTTTGCCAAACTAGTTCATCTTAATGGTATTTTCATAGATAAAATGTTAATTCTCTTTGATTTTACTGATAAATTAGGTGTTGGAACAGCATTTTGGAAGGCAAGAATGTTACACAGTGTAAAAAATAAAATAATCTCCCCTGCACTCATCTTGTTCCATAATAATAGAAAAAAATCATTTGTGTATCCTATTTTATTGTTAATATCTATGACAATTAACATTACTAGCTTTTCACTAGTATCCTTTCATCAGTTCAATTTAATGAATTGGAGTTGCAATGCCTCTGAGATAGATAGGGCTTAGACATTTTCACAAGTGCTGGAGCAGCAGCACACAGTAGGTGACTGGTTTGTCCAAACCCACATCATTTTGTGACATGCCCATGTGCAGCCCCAGTTTGCCATGCTGCAGATTGCAGCCTGTCCTGCTGGCTTTTAAGCAGGGCAAATCTAGAAGCCTCTTCAGCTATTGGCGTGGAGGCAACCCAGGCATTATGCACTGGACAAAGAATTTTGTTTGTAATATGCAGGAGACCAGTGATAATTCCTTGTTTTCTGTTCTGAAAAACAAACGAACAAACAAAAACAAAAACAAAACCCAGAAACTTCAAACTTCTATGAAATTCCAAGCACTACATAATATTTGCCCATCAGTAAAAGAAATGGAGGCATGTTGATGAAAAATGATGGATCCCTGGTCCAATTTTTAACTACTGTGGCACTTTTGCCTTCCCCATAGCCTGTGGCAACCAGGCTAACCCTGGTAAATTCTGCACCACTGAAGTGGTCCAGTCCCCAGCGAGGAGGCACACGTGCTGACATTAAGAGACTGCAAGTTATCATAGGCTGTTACATGATAAATGCATTTTCATAGGTCCACTGCTTTGAAAGAAGTTTAGGAAAAGAGCAGTTTATGGTTTTTTCATTTTCCGAATGTGAAAATTTGGTCTTTTTGATTGTTCATTTTGGACCTGCATTTTGAAAACTGTGTTTGAGGAGATGGAGAATGATGTGAACACTTCTTCCTTTCCACTGGCCACTTCTTAACAAGAGGCAGAGCTCTAAGGCCCGGTCTTCATCTGCCAGAATGCCTGGAAGTTTCCTTCTTCCTTGTGAGCGAAAGCTGCAGGGACAATGCTGCAGGGCAGGTCCTATCCCCACACAGGGCTCCAGGGCCAGTTTTGGGGCCAATGGCCATGGCAGAGCAACCAGCTGCAGGTGGGCAGCTGCAGGGCAATGTGAGCTGGGGCTGGCTGCAGGAAGGGACATTTAGCTTCACCGTGAGGGTTGGTGGCACAGCCTGACCTACCGAGTCCCACCACTAAACCACGTTCCCGTCTCCTGTCTTGAGGAGTGGCTGCCTGTTTGCAGCAAGGCCACCTTCCCCATCAGCAGGAGACTGACAGCATGGGACTCTGCACTTGGAGGCGATGGAGGAGAGCCGCTGCCCCTCTCCGTTGTGTTGTTCACGTTGATAAAAGCCACACGTGTTGCGTGTTCACAGGGCTGTTTGTGGCCACCGTGTGTCACTGAGGGTGGCTGTGGGTGCAGCAGCCCACCGGCAGCTCTGCCTCTGTCCTGCTGGGCGTTCTCTGTCCCCAGGTTAGGGACAGTTCGGTGCTTGCTTCCCCAGGGCAGGGGGCTGAGCACAGCACTGCCCCACACACCTGGTGCCGCCGGCACAGCGTGGGGACAGAACCGCTGCCGGCCACGGTTTGCTTTGGGATCGACTCATTTCGGGGCCGTCTTTCTGCAGGATTTATGTTCTCTGAAGAGTTAAGTACATTAGTGCGGGTAATCTCACTCCATTACCTTCTATAAAACAGAATCTGTGATTTCCTCCCTGGTGAGCATTTACCATAGTGAAATAGGCTACTATTTTCATATTTGACTCATTGGTAAGTCGTAAAAGCAGCCCAAGTTGTCTGCCCCGAAGAGCAGGACCTGCTGGACGGGACGGTGGCTCCGGGCTTTTATGGGGCCTGATGGTGTCAGCATGGCACAGGGCGCTCAGCATCGCGTCGCGCAACCCTCACATCCCCATCGTATCCCCCTCCTCTGCTTCAAAATCGACAAAATTCAGAAATTTACAAGGCTTTTTAAAATCTGAGATGAAGCAATTAAATCTCCAGACTGGAGGATGTGAACCTTTAAAGGCCCTTTGCAGAATATCAAAAGAAAGAGAGGATTATATTTAGCAGGTGTGACAGCCCACGCAGGACATTTCATTGTGAAAGGGCCTGACATGAACCAGGAACCAATACTTAAATTAATACAAAACATCTTGGGGGGAAAGGTGTTTTCTTTTCTTTTTTTAAGCATTAGGAAATCATAACGCTTTCTGGCTTCTTCAAAAGCGAAAGGTCCAAATATACAGGAGTCATCTGGCATGTAAAATAAAAAGGGGAGGGGGGGGAAGAGGTACCTAAAAATGCTTGGGACAAGCTTGAGAGGCGAATGCTGGGGGGCTGGGGGCCATGGCCTCAGGCTGGCTGACAAGACCGGCTCTGGTTTTTCCTCCCTGGCCCCACTGGAGGCTCTGCATCACCTTCCCCCGCTCCAGGGCAGGATGCTCAGGGCTGGGATGTGCGAGGCCTCCCCGGGGCCCCAGCCGGTCCTTGGCTGCTCCTGCAGCAGCATCCTCTCTCCCGCCACCTCTCCGTGTTTTTTCCCTGACTCCCTGAAGACACAGCCCTTCATTACAGGGATGCTTTATTCTGATTGCTCTGTTTCTATTTATATAATAACCTAGCAAGCCTCTAAGTGGAAAACTCGACTTGGTAGTTCTGTGGGGAGGTGCCCGCTAGCTCCTTGCTTCATTCACTAGTGCATGTTCCTAATTTTAACCAGAGTGCTCCGTTCTGATCTTCCTAAACTGTGGACTTAATGCCCAAAAGCTGGGGATGTTTTCACGCCCACTCTCTAAGGGCAGGGAGCGAAGCTACCTATCTATAGCAAGGGCGGGAGAGGCAGGAGGCCAGATGCTCCCCATCACCGCACCCCGTCCCGCAGGGGAGGGACCGCATGGGCTCACCAGGAGATCGCCGCAGGCGGGTGCTGCTGCAGCAGGTCCCACTTTTGGGACGTTTTGTCTCTTCGCTCTGCTAACCTTAGCTGGACGTGGACCAGGTTGTTGCCCAGGACCTTTGGGTCATATTCTTAGACCCAAGTGCACAGTGTGGTCCAAAGCCATCGTGCTCCCAGGGCTGCTCTCAGAGGGAGGGAAGCGCGTGGTCTGCCGGGATCGGCATAGTATCAGGTACCCTTTGGCATCGAGAGAGTTAAAGGTCCTCGGCACCCACCAGCCCTGGTCTAGGCAGTGTCTAAAATCAGTCCTAGACCCGCTTTATTTTTTCCTTAAAAACAGGAAATGGAGCCCTGAAGGCTTTTTGACTGGAGAGAGAGTGAGGAGGGGGTATACTCACTCTGCCCATACCCAGCCCTGAGCCTGACCCAGACTTGGGGGTCTCTGTGTGTGTTTTTTTTTATTTCTTCTCCTTTTTTTTTTTTTTTCTATTATTTTGGCAGACTTTTTGGAATGTCTGGGAGCTAAGGGCTTTGCTTCATGGAGCAGAATTCTGAAGCAAGAAAAAGAGAAAGTTATAGACTAAACCACAGAAATGTAAACATGTCTGCAGCTAAAATAACTCCACTTTCATTGAAAACACTCCTCGCTCACAATCAGACTTCTGTGTGCTATGCTCAATAAAACTGCATGCTAATAGCAACCAATTAATACATTATGTAGTTCTGCTTTAAAAACTGAGACGCTTTTAATTNCGCCCGCTTCTCCCCGGCCGTGCGCGGCCCTTCCTCCTCCCGCCGGGCTTCCCGTGTGGTGCGTGCGTCGTGTGAGCGTGTGTGCTGGTGCTCCCCGCTCC
>VXAA01000333.1:644237-681048 GCA_013399115.1 Anseranas semipalmata | reverse complement strand
TTCTGTGATTCTGTGATAATATGGTTAGCTCGGATTTGCATATAAGTTAATTGCGTCTGGAGTATGTGCAAGAACACAAGAGAAGTTCTGATGAACTCTGCTCATGAGGGGGAGGAAAAAAAATGCATATATGCTTGAGTACCAAGAAAAACTGAGAGACTGAGACTTGCTTTGGGCTCCTTCTGGTAAGCCAAAGGCACCTCAGAAATCTTTTAACAGTGAAGGGACATATCGTGCATGAAAGTACATGTCTAAAGTAGCATCCAGCATTACACTTGCTGGGGAGGAGACGTGTTAATGCTAGTTGTCTGTTATTCTGGGTTTCTGACTTACAATAACAGTATGGAGAAAAAGACAGTGTTTTTGTGGCAGTAATGGTCTATCAATGGCATTGCTAACAAATGTTCTAGCGATGTGCAATAAGTCTGATATTTATGTTGTTCACGTGCAGATTCCAGGTCAAAGTTCTCTGGAGTCTTTTTTTTTTAATTGTTACTTAGCACTAAACTTCTTTTCTCTCAGTTGATTTCTGTATACTTCAGTAGTTACATATGTATGCTGTAAACTAAGAAATCCTTCAAATCTGCGGGTGTCTGTCTGTATCAGTGTGTATCCAAGAATATTTAATGGGTCTATAATTGAATCTAAGTAGTAAGAGACTTTTTTAAAAAATATTGCTTAGTGTTTCTATCCTAATGGGATAAATGTCATATTTTAACTATTGCTCTGTATCAAATCTATTATGCACAGTATTCAGTAATTCCCCAAATCTTGATTTACCCAATTGAAAGTGACCCTCGGCATAAATTCTAAGCAGAGGAAGGCTCTGATTCCTTGATCTTTGGCACTCTTTTGTTAAAACAGAACATGGTGTCTTAAATCAGCAGAATAATTTAGGAATGGTAGATACTGAAACAACTAATTTTTCTTTCCTGTAATCTGCATAGACTTCAAAATGCCTACAAAGCACAAAGTGCCAGTTCATATAATTTGTTGGCAAGGATAAAAAGAAGAAAGGAAATGATTTCCTAAGCGTGTGAATCAGCCCAGCTTTAACAGATATTTTTCTGTCATGTGCAGCCTGAGGGCTTATGCCTATCTGAGCTTTATTTGACAATTACCACTTGCCAGCATAATTAAATGATAATTTATAAATACTGAGAGAGCATTATGGGGAAGAGCAAATAGGTGCTTATCAGGGCATTGAATAAACTTGATCTGCCTCACTGGCAATTTTCATCTCTTATCTAGGTTGTTAACTGGTCTCTTTTTTTCTTTTTTTTTTTCCCTGTTTTGTTTTGTTTAGGTTTGATAGCTGTTGGATTGATTGTATCTACCTGCCTATATTTCTTAGTTTTTTCATATTCCTAGCATTATTTCTAGTCTTACTGCTTTTGCCATCAATATTCTGGAAAATACCAAATAGTAAAATGAACGTCAGGCAGTGCAATGTACATGCCTGTGTGAGAATGAAAAGCAAATCCACGCAGTTCGTTTGTTAGATTTTCCTGAGTTTCCTGATCTTTAATCTTCTACTTTTTTATGTATACTCTGTGTGTGTGTGTGTGTGTGTGCGCGCGCGTGTGATTTTTGCATGAGAGGAAGGCTCTAACGTTATAGTCAGGGTGGATGATAGCCAATTGCGGAAAATCTTCTCCATGGCTCTTCTTCGATAAAGACGATATTGAACAGGCAGCACCAAAACTCTGTCATGTTCATGCTGGATATTAAAAAATACCAGGTAAAGAAATTGAAAGGTTTGAGGTCTTTTGTACCATCATGTTTCATTTTGAGGTCCTTGAGCCATTACAAACAGTAGTGCTATTTTCCACAAAAGCATGTTAGAATATGGGTGGAAATGCAGATTGGTGCTGGGCAATCTAGATAAAGAAGTGCAAGAAAAATCCTCTATTTGAATAGAAACAAATCAGTTGAATGGCAAAAAATTGAATTTCCACGCCTTTTGAAAAGCGTGTACAAGGAAGAGAAGGGGGTGGGGAAAGCAAGACACATTAGTGGGTCACTAGGAGATTGAGTTTTTGAGCCATCATGAAATTAAATAATTTTAGGAACTTCTGATTGGAGTTACAGTGGTTTGAGTGAACAGTTAAGCCACCCCTGTACGAGAGAATGGAAAAATAAAGGGCTTCTGTGTTTAAGGTTGTCAATTTCTCAAATTATTCAGCATTTACTGCTTATAAATAGTAATTATTTGCTTTTTTCCCTCCAGAGCTGAAAATTATCTTTCATATTCAAATATTTAAATATACAGTGCCGTAGTTAGGGCACAAAAATTCCTAATGTCAGAACAGATTTTTGTACAAGGAATAATTTGAAAGTGGGGGATTAGTTTCCACCTTTTGAAACACAGTGCTTCCGTAATCTTCAAACATTATTTAGGATAATGGAAGCCATCATCCTGGTTCTCAAATGTTAGCACTTCCATTAGAATTTGCTGCTACCTCTTATTTTTTTTATATTAAAATACAAGGCTTAAAAGGTATTATCTTACTAAAGGAGGGCAATTGTAGAGATGATTTGATTGAATAAAGGAAAAAGCTGTACAGGCCTTTTAAGATCAAGGATGTATTGATGGAAAGCTATCATTAGAGACAATTAATGTTCTCCAAGGGAAGAAATTGATTATGGACAGAGATGGACCCTAAGGAGCAGATATGTCTTAATGCTCTAGGGCCTTAAGGATTATACATTCCATTCACAGCATCTGTATTTTAACCCTTTATAAGGGCTGGAGTAGAATCTAACACTTAAGAAAACTCTACATAGAGTTTAATAGAGGGAGTCTTTGCATTTGGTGGCTGACATGCTGTTTCTTTAAGCATAGATTTGTTTAGCAAATATTTTATCTAATAAAATGTCTGACTTCATATTTGTGATATGTAGTTTTCAATAATTTTTAAGCTGTAGGAACACAGCCCTGGTATAAAAGGAAAACAGATATGGAGTAACAATTTTTGGCATTACATTGCTGCGGCGTGTTTTATGACTGAGAAGACATTTCTATTGTCTGAAGCTAACTGTTGAGAAGACTGAATTTTTGTGGGCATCCTTTAATAAAAAATCTAGAAGTTGTATTCCAAGACGGACTCTAGTTAGAGATGCAAGTGGAGTAGTCTGGGTTCAGAAACTAAGTTTTGCTGTTCTGAGTCTGAGGGGAAAAATACTGATGAAGCAGTCCTGTAATTGTTGTTCTGTGTTGTAGAGCCAATTCACAGACGGGCTATTCTATCACATCAATTTTCTTTGGCTTACTTCTCAATGAAGGCAAATATTTGGCATATTTGCTCAAGTTTTGTTTCTAACTGGCTAAAATATAAATGCCTGGAACTGAGCAGCACATATTTTCCCACCACCTCTGAAGCATAAGATCAATTGCAGCATACGGTAACAGTGGTGTGCCAAAATGAATCCTGCCACATCTTTTATTAGAGTTGGGGGCATACGACAGTTCCCTTCCTGGAGCACGCAAATGCCTGTCTGTGCTGCTATACAGTCTGGCAGGCCCAGAAGAAGGGGAAATAGCAGTGGTATAATTTGCCTTAAATGTAAGTAAACATGTAAGGAAGTTTACAGCACTTAAATGTTATTCTTAGATTTTTTTATTTTTTTATTTTTTATCCTCAAAGTAAGGAAATCTAGTCTTCAACCCCATGGTAGAAATCTTGCACAAAAAGCAAGGAGAGGCGTTGTTTTTCACAAATGTTTCAAACTTATTTAAAATTAAAGTAGCATGGTTAAAACCTACTGCATCATATTTGTAAATCAATCTTAGAAAATACATTTTCTGTAGTTTTGATTTTTAATTCTTGTGTGTAATAATTTGATAATACATGAAATGGTATTACTTTTAATATATTCCATTGCATCTTTTTTTATATGCAGGTAATGGGATTTATTTTCTAGTTAGATTGGTCTTATGATCTAACTTTTTTCAGCTGACCAACGGTATTCCGACACAGTGCATAGAACAGTTACATAAAAATAGCCTGATATATTTTGCTGAAGTATAAGATTTTTCCCCTGACTTGTGTATATGTGCTGATCGTTGATATTGTGCTGCCCTGAAGAGCAGTGTATAGGTTTCAATGAATAATAGTGTGATACATTAAACAGGTAAAAATAATACTATAATTAATAGGCTGAGTAACTTTTATACAGATAAGTGAGTCCTATTGTATAACAGTATGTATAGGAAACACTCCTTTGGAGACCACATATAACATGCTTGGCAGGACTAAGGAGATTAAAATAAGAGACAGAAGTAAACAAAAAGCGAGCTCGGAAGCACAAGTGAGGAGACACGGGGGGAAAAAGGGTGATTCCAAAGAGAATCGGAGCTCATTCTTTGTGCTATTCTTTTCAAAATTTGTTTGATATTATTTTTAAATAACTAATATTTGGAAGATAGGACCTTTTCTCTCTCCCCCCCTCCCCCTTTTTCTCTCTGTGCATCGTTAGGGAAATAGCCAAATCATGAGAGAGAGAGAACGAGAATGGGAGTGTTAAATACCCTGGGCAGAATCAGCTTTCACCTGTATTATTTTTTTTTCAAGCTGTGAGCTCCCTTTAATTACAAGGTTTAAAAAAAACACACACACACACATTTAAGACTGGTAACATATGTTGTTGTCAGCATGTATTTAGCACCTGCAGAAATGAACATGGAAAATGTGACAGCCCATACGTAGAACACCCACTGCGCTGACTGTGAGGACTGTCAACAAATTTTACTTTGTTAATTTTTTTCTTATTTTAAAAAAATCCAAGGGAAAAAACTTAATAGTGCAGGTGCTCTGAGCATCACAGAAAGAGGATCTAATGGGGAAGAAGCAGTAACTCCAAATGAAACCCATCGTCCATGTAAATATGACTCGAAGAAATTGTCTTTTTGCTCTTATAAATTAAACTAGCAAGGTCTAATCCTACAAACATTTGTTAGTAAATTTGTTAGGAGTGTTGCCACTATGTTTGTGTTCATATTCCTGTCTTCTTTATGTATTTCCTCCTCTTTGAGCCCCTTTTTCTCTTTGTTTCTATTTCTCATTTTAATCTTCTTATAATATCCAAACATATTATTGAGATTACACAGTGAGGAGGCAAGGCACTAGCATGAGGCTTTGCAGGATTGGGCCCACAGTGATTATTTAGATGCTTTTGCTTCTCCAGCAAAGTGCAGCTTCTGCAGGGAATGCAGACGTTCTCCTTTGTGGATTTGCCAGCAGGTGTTGCTGTGTAACTTGTCACCCACCCTGCACTGATGGTGAGAGCTCATGCTCCCGAGCTATGACGCTAACTGTCCTGTAACCTCTTGGACTGTTCCTATAATACAGCACCTGAAATAAAAAATGTAGGTGCACTGAGTGACTGGAAAAAATGTAGGCTTGTTTGAATTTGGAAATTTGTCATTATCCACAAAAGTGCAACTTTTATTTTATTTTTTTTCTGGCTAAAAGTTGAATTTTTTTTTTGGGGGGGGGGGTAAGAGCTAATAAATAGAATTGCTAAACTACTATTAAAACCACTTGTTTTAATGATATTCCTACTGACATTATTTTTGTGCATTACAGCAGTGCTCAGAGCCTCCAGTTAGTGAGATGCTGTGGGAGTCTCCCCACTGATTCGTTGTGCCTTGTATCACATCTGTGTGACTGGATGGGGAAAGAGGGTCTCCGGCCCTAAATCCTGCAGTTAATGATGTAAACTTGAACCGGGTCAAATGACCATGCTTTTTCTTAGAAGTGCTAAAATGAAATCAATGATATCAAAAATCTCTCTATGAATGGACCTTAAATTGCACGATTACTACACAAACAGCTGTGTAACCTGTCAAATAAACCTCAGCTTGGTGTCAGTGGGACCATCTGGCCAAATGGCACAGCTTGCTCAGCCTTCCAGCCGTTGGTCTCTGCCTGGATTGCCAAAAAGTAATTCAGTTATATTCAGCTGTCTTTTTTGTCCACTGGATATTTGTCCGCAAGGCTCCAGACATCTAGTTAAGCTGTTGAACAGTCACCAGAAGATAATTGTTTGGTTGTTAGCTTGGCTTCTAAGTGTGCAGTCAGTGCATATACTTAAAAAAAAAAAAAAAAAAAAAAAAAAAGTGTTTCTTNNNNGTGTTTTATATGGGGCTCTGCACATGATGTGTGTTCTTATGTCAGTTTCTGGTGCTGTTTTTTGTTTTTGCTTGTTTGTTTTTTTAATGTGTGGTTTTGACTTGCTAAAACATCTTTCACTCATGACATGGACCTGTTGGAGCAGGTCCGGAGGAGGCCATGAGGATGCTCAGAGGGCTGGAGCATCTCTCCTATGAAGAGAGGCTGAGAGAGCTGGGGTTGTTCAGCCTGGAGAAGAGAAGGCTCTGGGGAGACCTCATTGTGGTCTTCCAGTACCTGAAGGAAGGCTGGGGAGGGACTCTTTGTCAGGGAGCATAGTGACAGGACAGGGAGTAATGGCTTGAAACTGAAAGTGGGTAGGCTTAGATTAGATGTTAGGAGGAAATTCTTCACTCAGAGGGAGGTGAGGCACTGGCACAGGCTGCCCAGAGATGCTGTGGATGCCCCATCCCTGGAGGTGTTCAAGGCCAGGCTGGATGGGGCTTTTGGCAACCTGGTCTAGTGGGAGGTGTCCCTGCCCATGGACGGGGGGGCTTGGAACAAGATGATCTTTAAAGTCTCTTCCAACCCAAACCATTCTGTGATTCTATGTTTGTGCAGACCAGGAAGAAGACAGAGAAAAAAATCTAGTTAGGGGCAAAGAGATGCCTCTTTCTTCTTACTGCAGAATGGGGGATTGGAGCCTTGGTGTGTTTCTTGGATGCAGTACTTTTCAAGAGAGAGTCGAGTGTTTTCCTTTCGCCCTTCACCATGCCTTGGGGAAGATCTCCCATGGGCTTTGCTGCTATAAGACCTCGGTCTTAAGGGAGATCTGAGTGTTCATAACTTTGTTGACTCAGAGTCTGGTACTTCGTGTGTTCCTGAAAGATCTCAGAAGCTCAAGTCTCCAAAGGAGCGTGTATTGAGGAAGATCCAAGATTTGCATTACTGAATAGTCTTGCCTGGAGCTTGTCACTAGCTTGAAGAAGTGGATGTTGTAACCTCTGTCATCCAAGCCTGGGTGCTGGTGGCTGCATGGGAGTGTCTGCTGTCCCTGATATAAACCCAGTGAGAGACTGAGTGAGGAAGGGAGAGCCTCTCGGTTTTTCAATTGCAGCCTTGCCCAACTGTTGTGTGCAAGCTCTAGCTGAGGGACAGAGCAAAAAGTTTGTGTCAGTGTTTCTCAGGCCAATTCTTCATCCCTAACCGAAGTGCATATTAATCCTTCTTAAAGCAGTTAATTGCTTTGCAGAGTGACTTCCAGCTGGGAAGATAAATTGGACTTTTTTCCCTGTTACCAGTATATATTGCAGTGTTAGCAAATTCAGGACAAAAGAGCAACCTTGTTAACTTTGATGCTCCAAGCTTCTCCTAGAAGAAAAGTATAAACTTAGGAATTTAGATCTGATTTACAATGCTGAAAAAAACCTGCAGTAGTGAATTGATAATGGCCAGGTGGTGTTTATTGATATTGACTTAAATAGGTTAACATTTTGAGTAATACAAAGCTAATGTATGAGACAGTACTTTAATAAGAATCCAGAGTAAGTTTGTAGAAACTTCTTGCAGTGGTGTTAACTATGATTTCAGTCTGACTCATCTATTTAGGAAGCAAAGAAAATGTTGCTAATGAATATGTAATATATAAGCTCATATTTCATATATTCAAAAGAGGCTATGAACGCAGAGAGTGTTTTGCCACCGAGTAGGTAGGCAGGATAGCTGAAGCTGCATGAGGACGGTGCTGCCCCAGCCTGTGAGGCGTGACAATGTGAACCCTAAAAAACGAAAGGGTATTTAACGGTCTCCATTTGCAAGACTGTAAAGACCAGTGAAAATATAACAAACTAAAAGCCACTGCTGCCTTTCTGAGCTGCTACCACTTGTGGAGTTGCAGCGCAGGGGTACCGCTGGTTGTTTCTGAGACCCGCGTGCATCCTCGTGGCACGGACGAGGCCCCAGGACAGGCCCGTCGTGTGCCTCAGGGCGAGGTTAGCTGGCGCTGCACTGGGTCCCGGGGGGGCCATCAGTGTAACAAGGCTGTTTGCAGTGATCGGTGGCAGCGCTGACAGAATGTTCCAAACCATCTGCTCGAGGGGATGGTGTTAACTCTATCAAATCCTTGTATTTTAAGAACGCTGATCTCCGGACCCAGGAGGACTGGTGACAGGGAGTTCTTGCCAGGCCTGCATTAGGCTGCCTTCATCTCATCTCCACATACACTAATGCCCCCTAGACAAGATGCTAAATATGTGTGAAATTAGACAAACAGAACTATGGGATGGAGGAATAACACTGAAAATTTCCTGCTTTCTGTCAGTTATTCAGATCTATTTTTAGTTATAATACAAATATTTTCTTTGTTTTGCAAACATCCTTTTTTAATTAAAAAAAAAATCACTATGGAGATATAGAGGATACTGTGTTTTCCATCTGCTTTTAAAGTCATAAACCCATTGGAATGTATATTAAGCATTTCAGTAACCCTGTAACCCTGTGGCATCTCTGACTTTAGAGATCTTTACAGAAACTGCTGGTTTGGGGAAAATTATCTCGTTTTTAGCAGATCGGTTAACACCTTGTGCAGAATATGCTGATATTAACATTCTATTGAAAAAGGACTAATATTTTGCCCTGAGTTTTTAAGGGCAGAGAACATTACTTTGCATAACTCCTAAAATCTTGTGCTCATAAGTTTCTTTCATTCAAACTATTCTGAGCATTACGGAGACAGTCGGCATGCATGCAAGGTTGCTCACAAAGCTTTGGTTTAGCCTAGTGGCACCAAGTCCTTGGCTTTTTGTGTTGCCTGTGGGGGGAGGGAGGGAGGCTCCTCCAGGACAGCCCTGAAGAGCCCTTTTTTTTTTTTTTGCTTTTTCTCACAGTGTGTAAGGAGATAGCCTCGTTTGACCTATATGAATAGATTCTTCCTCTTCATGCATGTGAATCATCCCCCTGACTTCGTTAGAAGTACCCTTCTCCTCTTTGTAGTATTAGTAGACACATTGGGTGTACACAGCAAGGTTTTGGTAGCAGCGGGCTACAGGAGTTGTTTCTGGGAAGAGGCTGGGGGCTGCCCCCAGCTGGACACAGCCAGGTTCCACGCGGCTCCACAACAGCCCTGCCACTGGCCAAAGTTGGGCCCATCAGTGATGCTGGTGGTGCCTCTGTCATAACATATTTAAGGAAGGGTTTCAAAAAAAAAAAGAGCTGCACAGCAGCTGGGAAAGAGAGGAATGAGAAAATGTGAGAGCAATAACCCTGCAAACACCAAAGTCAGAGAATAAGGAAGGGAGAAGGTGCTCCGGGTGCTAGAGCAAAGGTTCCACTGCAGCCTGTGGGGAGGCCCATGGTGGAGCAGGCTGTGTCCCTGCAGCCCATGGGGTACCATGGCGGAGCAGATCTCTGCGCTGCAGCCTGTGGAGGAGCCCTTGCCACAGCAGTTGGAGGTGCCTTGAAGGAGGCTATAGCCTATGGAGAGCCCACGCAGGATCAGGCTCCTGGCAGGAACTGCAGCTCGTGGAGAGGAGCCCATGATGGAGCAGGAGGTCTGGCAGGAGCTGCAGCCTGTGGGGCACCCACACCGGAGCGGTCTGTTCCTCAAGGACTGCACCCTGTTGGAAGGACCTGTGCCTGGAGCATTTTGTGAAGGATGGCATCCTGTGGGAGGGACCCCACGCTGGAGCAGGGGAAGTGCCTGAGGAGGGAGCAACAGAGACCAAGTGTTATAAGCTGACCACAAGCTCCCGTGCTGCTTGGGGTGGGGAGGAAGCAGAAGAGCTGGGAACGAAGGAGTGGCGTTGAGCCTGAGAAGTGGATGTGGTGGGGAAGGTGCTTTTTGTTTTTTCTTCTCATTATTCTGCTCTATTTTTAATTGGCAATAAATTAAAAACTTTCCCCAAGTTGAGTCTGTATTGCCAATGATGGTAATGATTAGTGAGTGATGTCTTCAGTGAGATTAGTGAGCCCTGTCTTTATCTTGATCCACAAGCTTTTTCTTCCAATTTTCTTCCTCTGTCTTGTAGAGAAGAGGGGAGTGAAAGAGCACCTTGGCAGGTATCTGGTTAACCAAAGTTAACCCTCAGCACTTGTATAGCAAGTGTTATGTGATGTAGCAAGTGTAATGCGATGGGTCAGACCAAAGCTCCATATAGCTCAGCAGCACATTCCCGTTAGTACTTAGTAGTATATAGGGAAAGAGTGTAAGAACCAGGTAAAATATGACTCATATGATATTCTCCTTTGAGTGACAAGGCGCATTGTATTCAGCCTGTTGTATTTCAGAGTATGGACCTTTTGTTCATGAGTGCATTGAGTCACTTTTTCCCATCAAAAACTCCTTCTGGTGATTAGTTATATAATTTCATTAGTTAAATTGCTAACATACATACTCTCAGTTTAGAAACTGCTGCCTGATATTTTTGTTAAAGACACCTTTATTTTTTGTGATGTGAAAAACAATGAGTAACAATTTCCTCCTCCCTGAGATTCACGACTGTATGGATTTCACTGAGGCCAAGGTGTTCCAGACAGAAGCTGCTTCATATCTCTGTTTATCTGTGTTGCTCTTTTTTATGCCTGTTCTGTATCTTTGGAGAGGGATGATCAAACTGTGGATGTGCATTAGATTTATGCAGTAGCATAATTATATTCTTTCATGTCTGAACTTGGTTTGTAGTAATTTCTAATATTATTTGACTTTTTATCAATGGTTGGACTCTGAGTTGAAAAGTAGGGTACAATTCAGCTTTTTCATCTTTGAGTCTCTATAGAACTCTTGGGTGAATTGTGTAGTTCTATAAACTTGTTATTGTTCATTTTATCGGTTTCTTTTAAATTTTCTTCTCCAAACACTACTTTTGACTTTATATGTAAAAGCAGCTAATACTGTGGTTTATATTATCTTAATAGGTATGTCTTCCAAAGACAGTAGTTTTTCATTTTTATAGGATCTGAACACTGGAAAACAAGGTTGTTTGAATTTGGTTTATTCTGAGCATGTGACATTTTCATCCCTAGGTTTCCCCAGCAGCAGTGGAATTAAAAAATTTGGAATGGCTACTGTTTTAAGTTCTGAGAATATATTTTTGAAGAATTTCAAAATCTTTTCACCTTTGTTTTCTTTAAAACCTGTGAGTATTTTCTTTAAGATGCAGCCTTATGACAATTGTGGACGACATTGCAGTTTTGAAGGTAAAAGGTACCAAACATCAGTAAAAATCTGAATTCAGATGGTGATAACTTTAGAGAGAAGCTCTATGGCTGGAGTAGTTTCAAATGCTCATTTGGGTACCACAGTGTCTTTATAGTTATTTTGAATCTTGAAAGGTATTTGAGCAACTCTGAGCACTGTGAGATAATCCAGAGTGCAGTACACAAAAATGCATAAATGGGGATACTGTAAAAGTAGTAAATAGCTAAAATTTTCTCCTTGGCTCCTGTGTAGGTACTTTCAGTTTTCCTTTGGGTTCTAGCCTGTAAGACTTACCAGTTTTTGTTTGTTAGCATGACCATGACATAGATCTAACACAATACTGCTGTTTGTTCTTTCCCATTTTCCTGAGTAGTGTTAATCTGAAAAGGCCTATCGTTGCTGAGAACCTCGCGTGTATATAGAAGGTCTCTTCTATGCATGGAGACAGAGGATAGGGAAGGTGCTGAAGCTGAGGAAAAAAAAGTAGGTGAACTTGTGGGTTGTGCTACCTGAATTCTGTGACACTGATGTGCTCAACATTTCTTGTGCTATTCAAGTTGTCATTTTAGCATATTGTGATCAAGTATGTCAGAATAAGGCTTGTTATTATCTCCTAAACATGTTTTTTATGCTGATCTGAAAAATAGTAAGGAAACTCAATGTCAGATGTATCTTGTTTTTGTGTATGGAGGGAAACAAAATGGAGGAGGACTTGTGTGTTTTACCAGAGGAAGTGCTTGAGGGCTTTTGCTAGTCCCTTTAGTGCATCTCATCTCTTGTAGTTGCTTCACTGAAGCAGCTGAAAAAATGAACTACAAGGGACTGGATTCAATGAGTATGCACACTGTATTTCATCTCCTATGGCTGCTGCATTGACTTCCCTTAGTGTCTTTATTCTGCTAGTCTTCCACCTTGGTCTACCCACTCCTTCAGCTCAGTAATGTATAGAGGAAGCGATTGTAGCAGTTATGAATGACATTTCTACAATAAGACTATGTAATATTTGAACTTGTTTGATTATGATTCCATTCCCACTTTAGTATAAAAGGTAACTATAGGTGTTTATTGTCCAGATTAGCAACCTACAAATTCAATTAAATTTCCCCCAACACATGCTTTACTATTATTACTTCCAATTTCGAATGAACTTTGGTCACCTTACAGGTTGAATTTTTCTTCTCTTGGAGTTTTCCATAATGGAATTTTATTTCTTCAATTTCTAATATTAAGGATTAAATGAGTTTAGTATGAAAATGAGGATGAGCAGGCATGTGAACTTTCTGATTGAAAATAAAAGTAATTCTGGAATTTTTTTCTCCAATTTCTATGAAGTTAGAAAACTTGCATTTTGATCATTGCGATTTAGCACAAAAGTTGCACACCATCATTTGGTCTTGGTATGTGATACTGTAGTGTGCTGAAGTTGCTCCCGCTTAAAACAAGAGTTCCTTCCTTAGCTCATGTCTAACCAGTTGGGATTACCGCTCCTCCAATATGTAAAACTTTTCCATATCTCTAGAGTATTGCAAAGTAACTAGATTGCTGCTGATGTATACCTCAAGTGAATTTAAGATGAATGTTTCCTGTACCTCACCAGTCAGCCAGGGAAGTTTCACTTAATGTTCTTACCATCTGTTACCTCTATTTACCTTGACATCTCTTACCTCCATGTAGAGAGTTTTTATATTCATATGGGGGGGAGGATAGCAAAGACTTCAGAAATATTTGGAGTAAAGGGTAAATATTTTCCTAACTTTTTCTAAAGGGTTGTTATGGGAATGTGTGCAATGAAAAGAGCAATTATATGCATGGCATGTCAAATAATTAGTATTACATGTATAGAAAGTTGAGATAGTACTTGAAAGAATTCTGGTAGTAAACGGTATTCTAAAATCTTGTTAATCATTCAAAATCTTTTTCTTGTAAAGGAAGAACTGTTTTGTATTTGAGGAGAGTTTAAATAACATCTGGCATACCAAAATATGTTATGTTAATTGTACTTCCTAAAGATTAGTGAATACTTAAATTACTTTTTCATGATCGCCTGCTTTGGCTTTGTTTCTATACTTTTCATCTTAACAAGTGGGTTTTACTTGCACAATTTCTCAAAAACATGGATTTTTTCAGAAATGAAAAAAAACTTGGGTTGAAACTCATTAGATGTTTACACTGAAAATCTATATGTGAAGGGAACAAGAACAAACTGTCTGAACAAAGTATTCCATCAAAATAGCACATTTTCAAATATTATATATAGCAAACTATGGGAATAAAAGTCTGCATAAAAATTTTGTAAGTTGAATAAGAAATAAATGTAAGAGAAATTCAAGTGATTCACAAGCAGAGTCAGAAGTCATCAAAACATTTTAGGAACTAATCATTTCGCTTTGTTTCTTATTATGATGCAAATTCAGTAGTTTTTATCCAAGTAAAATATGTTTAAAGGAGTTGTTCACTGAAGTCATTAATTAGGAATGTTATTTTTGTTATCTTATATTTATAAATTTATATGTACTTTGTATTTTTAAATGGCCTGAAACATTGAACTTCTTGATGCTCATTTTCCTTTGTTTTCTTAATTTCTGCTCTTTGCCATACTTACAGTGAAAATATGCAAGGATGTTTATTGTATACAGATTTTGCTTTCCCATCATATTTTGAGATTTCTAAATTCTCACTTGTTTTACAATGTCTGCTGTGAAAGCGGTTCCCTAAATCTAAAATTCAGCCCTAGATTTTTAGGGCCTTAAATTAAACCTTAAATGTCTGCCACATTTATCAGGACAAATGTTGATATCTCCTGTGATATGTGTTGAATTTTGTTCTGATTCCACTGGTAATTAGATGTTTGGTAAAAACCACAGTGGGAAACAGAGAACCAACATGATTAATAGGACAAATCCCTCTGGGTTTATATAAAAACTGTCACAGTAAAAATCGTCAGTCTTTCGAAGTACATTAAAGTTTACATATTCTAGAATTGTTGTGTGATGCCTTCCTATGTATGCAAATTATTGTTTAGTACTCATTTACCTGTACATTTTCAGTGCAAGATCATCTGAATTTTCTTCAGAGGATTTTTAGATAGAAGTTATTTCTTTGAATTAGTTGCACTGGTGATTTTGTGAAGCAGATTTATAGAGCCAACATGTTGACACACTATCAACCATTTAAAAAAAAAAAAGACTAATAAGGTTAATTGTTATACGAACCCTCCTCTGTAGTCTGCAATCTGTAGGCTTTGATTGTTTCTCTGGGGGAAACTCTGCCCAGATGGCATTTTCCTCAAGGCCCTGACCCACAAGAGGCCTGTGGAGATGGAGAACAAGGTGCATCTCCACAGACTAATTAATTTACTATTATAGCACCTGTTCCAGAATAGATAGGGCTGGAAAGGAAAACAGTCCCTGGGCACAGCAGTAGGCTCACTGGTAAATGGATTTGAGCTGATTATATTAAGCTGATGCTTTGATCATCTAAAGGCGTTAAAATGGAAATATGTTTTTGCTGGCTGTTGGCCTCCATGTGAGTGCAGTTTGTATTATAAGTGAGCAGTAAGGAAAAAGCTGTTTTGGACTCAAGCAAATAGCTTTTTAAAAGTGCACAAGAAAGTGCGCTCCCCTGCATTTCAAATTCAGGAATATTAACAGAGGATCATTTGCACTTGAAGCATTTCCTTAGATATTTCAGTTTCTTGTTCATATTCCACTAAGTCATCAATATGAAACCCTAGAAACTCGCCCATTTTTTTCATCATCCATCAGATGTCAGTACATATTCTTGCTCTTGATTAAAACATGTTTTGGGTCTTTAAGGAACTGCATGATATTTGTAGGAAATAAAGTAACCTCTTCAGTAAAATCTTGGCAAACTGTGCAATTATAAATGCTGATCGAATGGTAACAGGCAATGGCAAATCCTTGTGTAAACATTGCTGGGTAGTAAGTGGATTTACAATGTGTTAATCTGTACTCACTTTCACTTTATTGCCATTTGGATTCCCAGAAGGATTAGCTGTAATTTTATTGGCCCTATGAGGCTATAATGTTATTTCCCTTTTCAAATCAACTCAGTGATTTATTTTTTTTCCCCATTTTATTTAACAAGCATGGATCCTATAAGCTTCAGGGTAAAATTAATTGACCCTTGCCATTGTAAGGTTAAAAGTGTGTGTAATTAAGGTCCTGTTAAATAACGCTTTCTTCAAAGAAGCACCAAAATTGCAGGAAGCGGTATCAAAACTAAATAGCATAAGTAGTGTTAATGCACAAGGCAATGGCATTCTCTCCATCAAAAATGTAGAAAATTCTAGAAATGTTTCTAAATGCATAGATTATTTTCAAAGCAAATTTTACATGATAACTGTCTCATAAATTTATATGTTTTTAAAAATAACATCATGACTTTGCTATAATTTATTTTAATAACAACTTGGTACTACAACTCCTGATGGATTAAAAAATTACAGTGGAACTTCTGTTGTGCAGCTTGTTTTAAGGAAAATTGTCTCCTAAGCACTTTGTGGAGTCAGCTGACATCATTTGCAACAGACAGCAGAAAGAGAACAGAGAATTACAAAACAACAGTAAAAGATAGCTAAAATTTCAGCACTTGAGAATTAGGAGAGTGAAATAAGGCAAGAAAGGTATTTGACATCTTTAGGGGAGAAGGATCTTCCACCAACCACCATGATACTGGGTTGAAGGATGAAGGGGATGCCTTTCATAACGGAATGGAGTCTGGGTTGGTGGGTGCAACAACTTCACAACAAATCGGGCTGATTTCCAGCGATGCTGCATTGCTGTAGTGCAGTTAACTTTCCAGTTAGTACTGGGGCTGTGCGTTGTGATGTTAAATACTGCACTGAACTGTGGTAGGTGGTACTCTGCATAAGGTAAAAATAAAACATAGAGGTTGTTGGTATTTAATTCCAAATTTTGTCCTTCAGTTTTCATCTAATACTTTTGTTCTGACTTGCTGAATCCAATTAAGAATCCAATTAATCTTAACTTGATGGCAGTTTCTTTAAAACTGAGGGGGGAAAGGCCTGTGTTTTTTGAGATTAAAATAATTGAAAAATTAACTTAAAGCTATTTTTTTAAACGGTAGGATGTTATTAGTAACCTTTTCCTTGGGGGGGGGAAGATAACTAGTAGCTGTTCCAGGATATATTTTCCTCTTAATTTGGGGGGATATTTGGGGGGATATAGATGACTATCTGAATGTCTACAAGCACATGCCTATAAATGTCCCAAAGATAGGTAGCAGGCCCATTTTTTAAGACAGATAAATTCTGAAAGAAAAATTCTAAAACCTTCCCAGAGAGTCAGCAGTTAGTTGGCTGTAGAGCAGATGATAAGATCTGGACTCTAATTTTGGTGCTGTAAGCTCAAACCAGACTGCACTGTAAGTGGAAACCCATGGTAAATCCTGGGAAACTGATCAAGCCCGAGACAGCTGCGGGGATTCAGAAAAGTTCAGAGTATAGAAAAGAAAGGGTGCAACAGATTCATTTAGAACGAAAGATAGTGTATGATAAGAGTTTAATCAAGCAAGATTGAAGCTATTTTCCATACAATTTTTATTTTGCCATGCTTTTCTGAAACTCTGAGCAGACAAGACACTGCAAGAGAACAATTATAGTAAGCAACTTAAAAACAGATAAAGGAATGAAAATACTTAATTACTGTGCACAGGATTAGTCTATAAAGTCTGGAGACTGATTTCTCAGTTAGAAGTATTCATAAAGATTTCTGAAATGGCTGAAACTCTCAGAACTTAGACCTCAAAATTGCTTCCCATACCTGTTGATCTGGTTAAATCTGTAAAGATGGAATTCCAGTGAATGCACACAGGTGCATATTTGTATATCCTTTTCAAATACACATCTTTTAACTAACCAAACACCTATTCCTCCAAAGCTTCCTCGTTCCCTTCTTTTCCCTTCCCTCTTTCAAGTTTTTAAATAATTTTTTAAAAAGTGTTACTTGTTCTATTTTTCTGAGGAGATGCAGTCTTTCTTTTCTCCATGTTTCTTCAGATATATACTAAGAAAAGGGAGTTGATCTCTAAGTACTTTCTATTTGCTAAAGTTGGCTTCCAACTCCCATTCCATTTCAGATTTTCACTTTTCTGCTGTGGGCTGCTGCCCCATTTCTTCTTTTTGCTGAAGCAAATGTCTTCTGAGCAACTCCTCAATGGATGAAGGAGCAGGAATGTCCCTGTCAGTGTGAAACATTTGCGCTACACTTTTGGGCTCCTAAGAATAGCAGGAGATTGAGCTGCTTTTTAAAAACCCAGAAGTAGGCTCTTGAGATCATCAATCTTCCAAAGAAGTGGGGAGATTTGTCAGATACATGAAGCTTGGAACAAGCCAGTTGAGAGACTGCCAAAACATTAAATTATAGAAAACTAGAAATAGGCTGACTACAGGCTAGAGGATTTCCTCTGTTATGATGAAAAGTATTTACAGAAATTTAAAGCTTCTGTTTTCACAAAGAGAAAGATTTTTTTTTTTTTTTTTTTTTTTTTTACTCTGAAGTCTGCATAGCTAAAAGTATACCTAGAAAAAACAGTTTGGGAAAGAGAAAACAAACAAAATGGGGAGAATGCCTAAGGCAGAATGACTGACAGAGACTTGGCAAATAAAGGAACATCTGCTGAAGGTAATGCATCTGTTTGCAGGCTGTTTTTTTTTCTAAACTACTCTAATAATTGCTACAGTATTGTGAAATCAGCAGGTATTAGGCTGTTAGCCATCATTTTTTAAAATTCTACTTACGCCATTCGATTAAAACAAGAAGAGAGTGACTGGTGACTGAGAGCAGAGAGCTTGTTTTGAAGATTTCCAGTGGATTGGTTCAAAGGTGGTGAAGCCAAATGCCATTTAAATTTACTCAAACTTTCTGTGATGTTTGTAGCCTTTTGTTAAGGCTACAAAGGTTAAAAAGGTTTGTAACCATTAGGTACAAAGCAGTATAGTGCTTTCAAAACTATCCAATGATGTACATAAACTTAAATATCATTTTTCATTTCATATGATGTGAAGCATTCCTAGTACGGAAGAAGCAATTTGCCTGAAAATGATGAGCTAGGGCTAGGCACGTGAAAAATATCTATCTATCATGGTTTGTCAAAGAAACCTGGCTGGTGTTTGTTTTCAGTTATGTATGCACTGAACAAGAATAATGCAGAGGAACAGCATGTTGTAGCCACTACATCTCCCCAGCTAGTTAGGAGACTTAGTGTCTATTTGTCTATTAATTGTACATGGGTGACTCTCAATCACCTCAATCATAGAGAGAGGAATATTTTAAAGTTCAAACCAATTGGTATAATGCTTGCTTATTTTGTAAATCAGAAGCTGTTAGCTGAATAGTATTAGGCCAAGTTCTTGCTTTACTATATCTTATCACAATATTTGAAGGTACAGCAGTCTCTGCAAATTGGTACTCAGGAGGCTGTTTGCAGTTTCCTATCAATATGAATGTACTGGTTAGCAAACTTCATTAAAAACAGGTTCATATTCAAACGGTTCTATGACATGCACGTTTTAAAACACACAACACTGGCTTTTTTTTTTTTCTGATTTATGTACCAGATGAATAGTTTTGTAGCAGTGTGCTGCTGTTGCTCTGGTTTGCTATTTATGATACAATTACTATCAGTGCAATTATTTTCTGCTGAATAAAAACACTGCTCAAACTTTTTAAAAGGAATTTTGTAATATTGTTTTTTATGAACTTTATGCTGTACAAATGCTAGCCTATTTGGAGACTGCAATCAGAGGTTAGAAACGGAAATGGCCACCAAGCAAAGGAAGTATGGATGGTCAGCCCAACAGGCTTGTTAACACCAGGACAATACCTGTCTGTTCCCTAGTTGCCAGTAGAGTTCCCACTGCTGGCTGTCAATGTACATTGCTACCATGTGAATTAAAATAACTTAGCCCCTAAGAGCTTTGGATGCTGTTATGAAAAGCTGAAAAATCACGTGAAAGCTACTTAAAGGCATTTACATCAATGTTACAATGGAAGAAGAAAGGACCTGGACAAACAGGGGTGTAACGTGTGTTTGTACCATTAAAGAATGGGAGCAGAGTAGGGAGCTGCTGTTGAAAGGAGGTGTGAAGGAAAGGGGCAGCTGGAATGGACTTCTTAGGGTGCAATAGAGAAAAGGGGAGATGGAAAAAGAATATTTAAAATATAATTATGATTTGAATTTTGGTGTCAGTGTCTGCTCTCTTCTGTTCTTAGTGATGCATGACACCTATTTTCTTTCCAAATAATGCTCTTCCTGTTCTCTATATTTCATACCACTCTATGTCTTTGCTCATTCTACAAGTCTGTCTGTATATTCAAATACTATCACATATCTCTTTGAGCGTAGTGTAAAATTTCCTGTTGCAAAAAGTTTACAAAGTCCAAGTGTAGTTCCTCACTGTCCAAAGAAATCACTATAGATCTGAGGGGCGGTTTTACCAGGTAGCGTTGTCTAAAGGGAAATGGCAACCAACTGGACTGTCCCGAGCAGCAGATGAATATGGAAGAAGTTTCATGCTCCCATTTAGACTGATGGCAGTAAATTGCATCTTTTGTGCATGAAGGCGAACACACAAGTACTACCTGTGAAATGCCACCACTTAGAAGTTTAGTTACTAAGCAGGAACGTGTTGCTGGCATCACTCCTGTTTTGCTTGGTGAGAGTTGTATAAAAGTATTTTGTTGCCTGACAAAACAAGAACCAAAACAGCTGGGTTTGTATAGTTCTATCAATAGTATAGTGAGCATCAAACAAGAAATATCTTCTGAGAAGTATGAGCTATGGGAATTATATTAATCTCCTGAACTGGAACTGTAGAGGCTTAGAAAGCTTAAATCAAGGGCATCCAAATTTTGCCCAACTGAGGGCTGTGCTGGCATTTTGTCTGGAGCTTGAGGGTTGCATCTCATTGATTATTGCCAACCTCCTCTCTAACATGGAGCTGCAGCTATTAGAGATGAGCTCAAAATTAGAATAAAAGATTCCTATTACCTGCAATTTAGTTTCATTTTCATATTAAAATGACTACATATACAGCAGAAAGTATCATTATTTTTCTTTTCACCCTTCAGTAGTTTTAATGTCCACTGACTTCAGGATATACTAGCTTGGAATCCAAGATTCAAGCTTGTTTCTTTCTGTGTCAACAGTCTCTGTGTGCAAAAATGAGGTGACTTAACCTGTGCCTATCAGTTCATTAACAGAACCCACATTGAAATGTGAAGTTGCTTTGTCAAGAGCAATTCTGACAACGTGTAAAGTATCACATAACAGGTAACCAATAACAAATTAACAGAGAAACTTTAATTTTCAGCATTGCCTTTAGTAGGTTCCTTTTTTACTTCCTGGAAACTTGCAATGGTAATATCATATGAGGTCACCTTGCGATTGTAATATGCTAATGTGTATATTGAACTCCACTATGGGACTTCTCTGTTGAACCTGACTGCTCACAGAGAAAGGTTCATTTAAACAAAAGTATCCTTTTCTTCCTGGCTCTTTCCATGAGATAATTTTCCTGCCATTCCCTGTTCACTCATTCAGATCTATACAACCATTTGAACAATGTCCAAATTGTTCCATATTCAAACAGAATAACTAAAGTAACAAATTCAGACTGTAGAGATAGTAGGACGAGAGTTCCTCTTTCCCATCTCTCATATCGTCATTTCTGCCATAACCTTAATTTAAGATTAAAACATTTCTGGATAACCTAGGTATGAATTTGTAACTAAAGGTTAGATCTTTTGGTGAGTCCCCTCCAACACACACACCTCATACATTTCACTCATGGTACATGAGTGTATACATAATGTATATCATCTCTTAGATTACACTTGTTAAATGCATTAGTAAATAACTTGTAAATAACTTTCTTTTGCTTAGAACAGTAATTTGGATTCTTCAGGGTTCCAAGCATAATTTTATTGTAGTTAGGAAGTTCTGGTCAAACATTAGAATGTGGCTATATGAGTATTTAACCAATCCACCACTCTGCATCTCACACGTCTGTTAATGATTGTTTTCACTGATACAACATTTTTGCTCTAACTTTTATATTAAATGAAAAATGTACAATGAATATTACAGTGCCCCTTAGATGCAAAGTAGAGGGAGCAATAAAGATAAATTCATTGAAGTAATCCCACAGACAATAACTTCTTATTTCTACAAGATTTTCCTCTTTGTTTTTGGTAGGGGAAAAGAAAAGGAGGTATGCATCAAATAGCCATTTGAAATAAAGGGATTATTTGAATGGATGGGTGGGGAAACATTTATGTTATTTTAAGTAGAAGAAAGTTGCTTTATGTGCAGGTGGATTGCTGAAGGTTTCCCTCTTCTGAAGGCCATCTGGGAAGTTAGTTTAGCTCTATTGATGTTTAAGATTCCTTCTTTCATCACAACCACATGCCAAGACAATAAGTAATTGAACTGCATGTTTTGCCTTTTTAAAAAGGTGTAATCTCCTTCTGAAGTGTAGAGAGATGTTTAGCAGGATTTTTCTAATTTATCTGTCATCATACCATGCAGGCGAGGTTCCAAGCCTAGACTGCAGTATCTATCATCTCCTTTTGATGAACACCTGTTTCTGGTGTACAAATGTGTATCTGCTGAGATGCAAAATTGAAATAATTTTAACAGTATAAGAATAATTAGGAATCTTTTTTAAAGGTCCACCTGTTCAAAATACTGTTTTTTTATTTCTACATTATATATAACACATGTTTAGCAATTATGATTGCATCTGCGTAATTTTTTTCTGTAGTATTTTAGCCTAAAAATGAAATGATTTGTAATTTAGAAAATAATTCATAACTATGAAAATAATAATAAAAAGGTGTATTTAGGTATAGGTTACAATTTGTGTACTGCTCTATAATATAGCTATTAAAAGAATAAATACCATCTTTTAAAATAAGATGTCTGTTCTGTGTTTTCAAATTTAGAACAAGAAAACAGATAAGAGGGCAACTTTATTCACTCTATATATTATTTTGTGGATAGGACCATTTTATTTAAAAGATTAAAATGTCTTTCATGAAAAAATAAGTATAGATTTTTGTAATTATTTGATAAACATAGTGATGCACAGTCCATTTAAGTATGGAGACTAACCATAACACTTAATATGCTTTAAACATGGATTGTTCATTAATTTTATAGTTTAAAATATAAAGAATTATCAGTTCTGATTCCTTTTATTATTAAAATAAAATTTGATCTTTCTATGTTGTTGTGCTATTGATTATGGAAAAACTGAACAAGTCTTAACAATTGAAATTTTAATAAAATATATGCACATATAAATGCCAAAATACATCCCCTAGTGAATAAGTTATTTATGTTTCTTTATTATAGAGCCTTATCTCTTTAGCAGTAGGAGACATTTTTAAGGCTGGTTTCATCTTAAAGACTGTTGTCACTGATCTACCCTACAGCAAAACAGGGACTTATTTACAGTTACAATGTAATTTTAGTCTGTTACTGCTTATGTTTCCTGATTTAATTTCCAAGTGAGAACTGAAGTATATCTAAACTAGATAAATGTAAATTTTTGAATACAAAATGCATCTCTTAAAATATATTAAGGAAACAAAATAGGCAAATTAAGGGAGAGGTGAAATCTCATAAATATTTATATAGTTTTATTCTCACTAGTACTGTTTTTCATTCACTGAGGATATTGGGGAGTAATGTTCTCGGTTCACGTATTTACGGGACTAGTTGTTGATTCTTAAATTAATTTCCATCTCTTTCATCTTTTTAGTCAAATTATCTAACTCATTTGAAGAAATTTCCTGCTAATTTCTACTCCTGTCTCGAATACTTTTACTGCTACTGATCTCATGTAACCTTTCATAGAAGGTTATTCCATTGTTTAGTGGAACAATGGAATAAAACTCACTATTAACTATAATGAACGCTGTAAATGGTAGTTAAGAATTAAGGTTTAACAACAGTTTCCACCTTTCTTTCATCTGCTAAGCTTGCAAAGCTTTAACCATTTGAGGAAATTTTGCTCAACTAGTTTCTGCTCTCAGCCTATGATGTTTTCTGTTTTATTTGAAAGTTGGAATAAAATCTCTCCTGCCATTTTGTAGCTGAAGGCAGTAGATGCCAAATACTTTTTAAACTCTTCGCAATATAGAGGAAACTACAATCCTAAGAATTGGTTTTGACTGGGTTATAAGGCTGAAGCATGGGCACGATCCTCTGTAAATGAACACTTTTGCGCTTCACTTGGAAATAATTTAATAATAATAATAAAAAGCTTGGAAGCTTGTTTTGAAGAATGGTCCTTTTTCCACATGCTAAGATTTTAGTAGAGCTTTATGAAGGACTGTGTTTGAAAGATAAAACAATTTTCTTTTGTGGAACTCTCAACCCTTTCTTGTTTTGAGGCATTCTTTTTGGTCCATATGTCCTTCACTTTCATTGCTTTTTTCTAAAATTTATGATTAAAAAAATTTGTCAGATGAATGAACCATACTTTTTTTNACCCTACTTTTTTTTTTTTTTTTTGTCTTTCATGGTTTGTGTAGCTGACAATTCTGTTACTGTAGCAAGTTAATAGTTATAGGACCAGAGTAAATGTGTAACAAAGGCAAAGGCTACCGAAAGACTTGATTTTTATCTGGGATGGAATAGGAACATTATTGGAGTAAAGAAAACACATTATCTCCATCTTTCCTTAATACTTTAAAACTCTTCTGGTTTAGAAACTGCCCTGGAAGGAAAAGAACCCAACTGAAAATTTTAAGTTTTCAAAACAAAAACACTGACTTACTTGCAAATTTAAAAATAAAAATAAAAACTGAAATACTTTAAATACATATTAAAAATTGAAATACGTAGTAGTCTTTGGTTTTTCACTTTGAAATGACAACCTTTAAATTGCATACATTTTAAGAATCTCAAAATAAATAAAAAAAATTATGACCGGTGATCAAAAATTAAGATATTATTTTTCATGGTAACATAAACAGTGAAAAATTAAGCTTCAGGAAAGCTGGAGAATAAATTTGTCCAGCTTAAGATGGAAATAATGTAGAATAGAATAAAATTATTGAATTAATGAAGAAACGTAATTTGGTTATGATTATAATGTTCTACAGAAACAAGCAGAAAAGGGAGGGCCATGTATATTTTCTTAATATGTCTGTATTCCTTAGTTCGTGCTATTCTACGTGTTTTGAGCTTTCTTTTAAAATTGCATTTGTTGTTTTTTTTTTTTCCTATTGTAGTGATACAGATGTCACAGTGCAGACAGACACCTTGTCATGCTGAATTTAGTCTTGCGGAAAGGTGTCTCTAGACAAACAATAACAGCAGCAAAAGTGGGACTGCCATGTTCCTACATCACATTCTCTACAATGAGCACTTCACAGTCTGCTTGCAACCATTTACAGTCAAACCTAATTAAACATAGGCACGTCTTTCTACTAAAAGCAAACAGCGCATATATAATGGTTATATTGTTAACTTTAATAAAAAGCTACAAACTGTGAAGGAAGAGGTTCCAACAGCAAGGTTAACTCAGTGGTGTTGTGTGTGTATATAGAGTTTTGGATTTGGTGTGTTGTTTAACAGTTTAGCTAGTTAGAAAGTGGAAAGAAAGGTTTTGAAAATTCTAAAAATTTTATATTGGCTTCCGTACCAGGATTTTTTTTTTCCCTACTTGTTTCTGTTATGAAAGCTGAAGTTTGAAATTTTTTTACTATTTTTCCTCTGCACTCTTTCAAATTTTTTACACATGTAATAAGTGAATGATGCTTTCTTTCTAAGGATATCTGGCTTGTTTGTTGAAACTGTGTGTGTGTGTGTGTGTGTGTAAGTATAGAGAACTTAGTGGAAAGTATGAGTGGAAGTGAGCGTATGTTGAAACATTGACATTTCCTTTCTGGACAGATGAAGGAAAGTTCTTCAGAAAATGTGGTAGAAGTATATAGTTTGATACAAGACCTTTTCTGGGAGGAAAAAAAAAAAAAGAACCAAAAAAGCGTACAGTTCTAATTTTAAAACTTTGTATGGTAAAGGCTATATAACAATATCTAAACATGAAGCAAATTTGATCAATGCTATTGAGGAGAACTTCATTTGGCACTTATTGATTTTAACCATATACTCTCTACTTGTGCAACAGTACAAGTGAGTACAGGGATGAAGACACTTGTTCCATTGAATCTGCATGGTGATCTCAAAGATAACCAAGTGAAACTACAAGTTAGCAAGTGGAGTTAATATGAAGAGTGAACTTGGGCACTGCTGCAGAGTCTGCCTAGTTCTTTTTAGGGTCTTGTCTTCCATAATGTTCGATACTTGCTTCTCCAACTAGTTCTGATCATTTAAGTCAAACCATGTATCCTTTGGATGCTCATTCTAGGATTGATCTGCTATACCATGTTTCCTCCTGACTTTTTTCTGGTTACTGAAAATCAGCTCATGTACATTGATGGACAGATGCCTATTCTGGGTTATTTTAGGTGCAACAGTATCTCTTCTTGCTGTGGTTCTATTTGCAGAAATTCCACACAGTGTTTTTCTCATGATAAATTTATGAAACTAGTTCAAATATAATAAATATGGGAATTTTTGTATCTGAAATGTTTCCTTTCTTACAGGCCATTATAAGTTTGGAACCTGAAATGATTGGTGAAAGTAATCTTCGACTTAAGTGATCCATTATATGTACTTTGAATGCAACAATAGCTCCTTTATTTCTCTTATGTGGAAATTCACTTTTTTAGACACTTCTACTTGCATCTTGTTTTCTGAACTGTTGAATAGAATCATTGTCCCTTTTGTTTTTCTAATTCAAATATAGTTTATTTTGCTGACCCCCCAGTCACACGCATTAGTGTACGATTTAGCAATTCCTGTAAATAATGAAGCGATTGCCTATATTTTTCTTTGCTTCCTTCTCTAATCTTTTCACCATAATTGTCATGCCATCAGACATCCCTGTAAAATACATGCTAATGTATTAGAGCAATTAAGGTAATGTTCCCTTTCCAACACATATGACAATGCAAGGCCCAGCTTCAGTAACAGATTCTGTAAAGCTGTAGTTGCTATAAATTTAAGTATGTTCTTGGGACAGTTTTAATTCAGAACGATCATCAGAAAGCTTATAATGACTACTAAAAGCTAAAACTTTATCTGAAACCTGTTATGAGAATTTAGTATTTTTATTGTATTGATGCTTCAAGCTCTAGCTATTGGTCCAGAGCCCTTTTTATATAACTTAAGGTAGAAATACAGAAGAAAAAAATAGACCCTGACCCGAAGAACTTCTAGTCAAAGTAGAATCATGAACAGAGAGAGAATGACGGTGTCAGAAGTCTTTCATTAGAGTGATTGAGAAAAATGATGCATTTGGGGAGGTGTCAAAGGGGAGGCATTAAGAGATATTAGAGATACCAGCTGGAGTTAGAAGAATGGTTTAAAGTAAGGAGAAAAAGGCAACCTTGAACTTATTTCTCAGAAAATCTTTTATAGTAAACCTTTGAGTATTATGAAATTCAGTGGACACTAAGTCTAAGCAGTTGAACTAAGGACGCTGCCTTTCAAAAGAGTCATCTGCTCGTTATTCTTTGCTGAATTGTTTTCAACAAGACCAAGATTTCAGAGTAGATGAAGATTTTAGTTTTGTCACTGCCTTGCCAAAATATGAATACACACACACAATCCCTATGTTTTCAGTAAGCCTGACATAGAATTATTTAGAATTGTATAAAAGCTATAGATACCCTGTGTGGATGCTGATGAATCCTGATTTGGATTTCATACAGTTTTTTTTATATTGATTCATGGAAGACACAATGTATCATTTTTAACCTTTGTGGCTTTTGGTGTTTTGGGATATATACTGTAAAGAGCCTAATTGCATTTTTGAGTTACAAAGTCCCCAGCCATCAAGAAAACATATTCAAATATATAAAAGGAAATCTACTTATTGTTCACAAACCTTTGGGAAAAGAGGTAATTGTCAGTAGCTTAATGATAAAGTACTTTGGATTAGTCTGTCTATCATGTGGAAGGTTGGAGATACCTCCAGGAGGCTCTCCAAATGTTTGTGTGCTTCTGGTTCTTTTCATCTCCTCTTGCTTCCAGCCTTTCTTGGCCTTCTGGACAACCACAGGGAATCTACGCTTCACCTGGACCTTTTACGCTACTGCTTTCTTACAGTGAAAAAGTCTGGCAGGGGAAATCATAGGAAAGAAAAAATAAAATAAAGGATTGTATTAATTGCATTTTGTGTTGGCAGTCAGAACCTAAGTCAACAGGACATTTTGCTTGACCTCTTTTTATAGATCTTTTTGTTTACATATACTTTTGTAAATTTGTATGTAACTGTTGGTGTTTTGAATAAGAATATTCACTTTTCTACCTGCTTCTAGCAGGTAGCAATGGAATGGAATATAAAAATTTTCTTAAAAATTTTCTTCAAACCTTCTGTTGTCCAGCAGACCTTTGGCTGTCTTCCATATATTCTCTTTTCTCTGAGGACTGAAAGAGGAGGTTCCACTTGGTTTCCCCTATCTGCACTCATGCAACCTTGTTTCATGGGTCACAGATCTGTTAGTCTGGGTCTGACAGATCAAAAGGAACAAAGAATGGCTGTTTGGCATGGGACTTAAGCAGGTTACCTGCTTTTAAACAAGAAAATGGTGAAGTACTCTGGTAAACTTTATTTATGCATCTTTTTTTTAAAAAACAGTGTAGAAAAGAGTGGTAGAAGTACAGATAGCTATTGTAGATCATTAATAATATGTGACAGTGGCTGGTGGTTTTTCCTGTTTTTTTCCCCACAAAAAAAGAAAACTGCAATCTCAGGAAAATTAAATATTTTGCAGAAAATATCAGCCTTCCTCTTTCTAGAAATTCTGTTTAAAAAAAAATCAGATTTTTTCAGCATTTATATTAAAACTTTTTTTCTAGAGGCATGAAGAACATAATTCATCAGGTAGTGCTTATACTTGTATGTTCTTTAATAGTGGAAGAAGATGGGCTGCAGATAGAGGCAGAATAAAATAGTTCATGCTGTGAAAGACAGTTAGGGAGAAACCTATGCTGGACGTGTAATCAGTTATTCAGTAAGGTTGAAAGGTCAGGAGAAGGCCTCCTGCAGAAGGGCCACTAGTAGCATGAGGTGTGAGGGAGGCCAGAAATCAGCTCCCTTTGCGTATGTTGCATGGTTTGAGATAATCTCTCAGAAACCCATTCCACATGAAGATGCACAAAACAAGTGGGCATTTGTAGAAGAAAGGAGGAAATGGAGGTGCATGGCTACACCCTCAGTATTACCCCTTTTCGCAGTGGATGGGCGAGGAGGTATTCCCAGTGGTTGGGAGCTCCAGTCACTCAGGTCTGGAGTTCTTGATTTTGTAAATCAGCAGAAAGTGAGGGTAAGCTCAGCTAGTCTAGTGCCTGCAAACATACAGGGAAAAGAGCACAAATCCATCCTCATTACAGATGTGAATCCAGTGGGTACCGTATGTCACGTTGTCTATCCAAATCACCCATTGCTTAGGCAATGATAATGGAAGATCTGCTTGCCTTAGAGTACTAACTGAATAAAATTTGGAGAGTTGGCTCTGTATTAGGAGGAAAAATATAATAAAGCATGGAATTGATTTGCTTGGTTTGATCTAATTTTGGATACGGTCACTGTAGTATGCGGTAGGTCTTAACAGGATCAAAAAGCATTTTGGAACTGAGGCTATGCAAGAATTTTCCTACTCTGTAAATTAGCTTGACTGAACAACTGAAGATTTTTCAGTATGTGGGTTCCAATCTGTTGTATACTGACAGGTATCTTTATTAGTGCAACAGACTAAATGTTTTTTTACCAGTCAGAAGTATGAAAACTACCCAGATTTCTGGTAAACGCTGTCAGAAAATAATTACACATCACATTGTGTAGTACGGTACCTAAAAGATTCTGTTCACTGGGATCGTATCCAGTGATTTGAAAGTTTGAACCTGTTTTTTAAAACTTTCAAGAATAAAATGTGTGGATCTGCACACTCCTGCTCTGAGATTACAGGATGACATGAACTATTTATTCAGTTACCATTTTACTGAGTACGCAGTAGAATTGTGGATTCCTTTCATTGTGTTTTTTTCAAAAAGCGCAAAATAATTATTTGAATACAGATAAGACAAAACTCTTAACCATGTGACATCTAACTTGTTCTTCCTTATCTCTGTCATAGTAAAGTAGCAGGTCAAATTAGAGAACCTGTAACTAAACACCTCCAGTACTGAAATGCAGATCTGGGACTGCTCAAATTGTCACTGGGATTCCTACTGGATTTTTGGACTTCCCTAATTCTCTCTTATTGCGTTGGTGAGAGCTAACAGCCTACTTCTAAGTGAGCTTGTTGGAATCCCAGAAGCACCTGGTCTACTGCACTACTCCATGCAGTGTAATAAATCTTTTGGGTGCTGCTGAGACTTACACAATAATGATACTGATATTTTGTAGCTTGGGTAGTTTGAACTCATCTTGAAGTGTAAACTGAAACTGTGTCAGAGATCCAAAGACTTGGTAAGATAGGGCAGATTCTGGTCATAGTTTTGTGGGAAATGGTTCCAGTATAAACAAAACAAAGCAAAACAAATCCTCTAAAGCTAGAGAAATAATCATTAACTCTTTTGTGATACAGGATTTCTTTGGTTCAGAAGATACCATCTTCTATTATCTCTGCTTTAGGGTTTCAAGAGGGCAGAAATACACATGGTACTTGCTCTGCCACCTTAAACTTTGACTGAGGGAGGCAAGGGAAATGCTTAGAGCAGAGTCATGGGAGGGCAAGGTTTTAAATAAAAATTGCATTGCAACACAATGCAACTCTTCAGGAGTATGTATCCTGTATAATACAATCCCTGTCCCTGAAATCTTCAAGGTGACCTCCCACTTGTGTTGGAAAAAAATCTTTGGGAGGGACCACCCGGCTAGGAACTGGAGCTGTAAGTGTTGTGTTGTAGGTCTAGCAGAGTTCAGGAATGTCCCTGTTTAGATTGCTTTGTATTTTTTGTTTTAATTGTTCTCTCAGCTCTGAATGAAAAAATGAACAATAATAGAGCCGTGTGAGATTGAAATATATGAATCCATAATAATTTCCCTCGGCTTTCAAGAAAGCTGTAGAGTAAATATCAAACTACTCAGAATTAGAGATCTCTAAGTCTTCTGTCTCTTCTGACCCTTTTTAATTCTGGTCTTACAATGTAGGTGCCACATTGCTACAAAGCAGCATTTAAAGTGATCTGAGAGCTATTGTGGTGGTTTTGGGTCATCAGCTACAGAGAGCTACTTTTAGGCCAGCAATTGTTCATTCCCTCTTTCTGTCTCTTAATTTTCTTTCATTTTTGCACATAGTTTGGTGTCTTTTGTACAGTAAGTTTGCTCAAGGTTTACAGCTATAAGTTATTTTCTCATTTGCTCTTATTATTTTAAACTTAAATAAAAATAGAGAACACCATGCTAAACAAAAATAAAACCAATTCCGTTGTGAAAGTATCTCAGGAAAACTTGTTTCACAGGTTCATGATTTTATAGAATCTCTAATATTTTAATCTCATGAGGAACAAACATTCCAAAGTACTTTATGGTAATTTTTACATGAATAAGGTTAAAAAAAAAAAAAAAACAAACTTATGGTAAAAAAAGGTGAAAAACTTAAGACTAAACACTTCCTGCAGTCACATTAATGTCAGAGTTCCTGTTACAGTTTACGGCATTTTCAGAACAAACAGATTTCAACAGGCATGTTTGCTGTTAGTCTAAGCTCTCTTCTGAAAATGTGTTAGCTTTGGCATTTCCCCAATTTAAATACTATGTATCCTGCTGTATTTTCTACATTTAAAGTAAGTCAGATTCTCTTCCCCCCTGCCTTCAATGCAGTCAGCATCTCTTTAATTTTTTCCAATAATATTGCAGTACTTCAGTACTCATTTTAAAGATGGATGGATTTTTTTCTCGTAAAGAAGAACATTGTGGGGTAAAAAAACCCGCTGGATGTGATTTCAAAAAATGTCAAAATATGTCAAACGCAGAAACCACTCAAGGGTTTCATTAACTGAAGCTTTGGTGATAAGTGTCATCTTGTCAAAGACCCACCCATCTCTCCCAATACATTACCAAATGTACTAATTTCCTTGCTGAGCTTGATGTTTATTGTATAGCTGAAATTGAAAATGGTCGGTAATGGAGTGAGCTTCAATCCAAGACCAATTCTGAATCTAAATTACTTGCTTCTTTCAATAGCATTGACAGAGGAGAGCTTTGTGCACCTTGTACCTAATCAACCCTTACTGTGACCCTAAATTCAGCAGTCTTCAGAGATTAATAATAAAATCCTCAGTTCAAACAAGTATTTGCCCTGAACAAGTTGCCCATTTCTTATGCTGAAAATGAAAGGATGTGACATTTTTTAAAGCTCTGCATGTTGTGGACCCTCACTAATTTTTGATCTTTGACCTATGAAGGCAGTTTTATGAATAGAAATCCCATGTAGACTTGAGGTATGCTTTCGTAAAGAAAACATGTTTTTTTGAAGGAATAATTTTAATTTTATTCTAATTTAAAATAGAAATTGAATGATGACTTCTATTTACAGGTGTAAAATAAGTACCGGAGGGTGTTTTTTGTCAAAAACCAAGTATAATTCTGTAGAAGCCCAAAGAATTAAGAGTAATACAATAAGAAAAGGATAGGTAATTTATTTGTAATTCTTTTATAGATTATAAAACCATTTCAAGCTAGTGATATACCCAGTTCCAAAAGTTTTCACCAGGATACAAACGTTTGAGAGCTGCTGCATCTTGTTTGTAGCTGGTTTCCTTCAGTAGAGGGCATTAGTGAGATATGTGATATAGCTCATTACTATTTGTCTACTAATTGGGTGAAAAATGTAAGTGAAATTTGAGAAATTAACAGTTCCTTATATAACTATTTGCTTGCATCAGCTGGTGGATTTGTCAGGGAAGCTGTGGAGAAGGACATCATTCACCTTGTGTTTTGCAGAACCCTTTTCTCACTTTTTTTTTCTTTTTTTTTTTTTACATCTGGTGTTTTGCGTGTGTCCCTTGGCTACAATGCCCTTCCTCCAGCCAACAGGGTCCTACCCATCTCTCTTGGAGTGGTTGGTTGAAGTGGAAGAGCTGGGTTATGAGCACAGTCCCAATTGCTTCAGAGATCAGAAAGAGCTGGTTTCATTGTGATCACATGTTATGGACCCAGTGAATTATATGACCATATTAAATGGATTTTTGTTGTAAAGCCAAAGCAATAATAATATCTTGTAGCTGGAGCTAGTTAGGATGGTTGGGATGTGCTAATGTTCTTTCACTGTAGAATCAGTGATGGGGGAATTCTGTAAATGTTTTGGATAGCAACACAGTGCATACAGAATATCCTCTGTGTCTTGGAACATCCTTTTTATTGTGAGACTTATCAAGACCTTGGAAAAAGTTGCAGGCTTTTGTTTCCCAACTTCCATGTCCAGATGCATCTAGTGTAAGGCTTGGTTATTCTGGGTTGAAGACAGCACTGACTTGTTATCTAGAAACTCAGTGTTTGATTTGCATTAGTGATCTGTTTCCTTCCTGCGTTGGAATTTGTATTCATAGTTTTGGTAAGAGTAAATGGTAGCTCTAAAATTGTGAACAATTGTGTTTGTTAATAATCAAGTATGGCAGTCCTGTCTCTTGTACTGCACTTCATTGCATCTCAGAGCTTTAGTCTCAATAATATACTACAATCCATTGAAATAATATATGTTAGCAAGCAAATTAGTTGCGCTGAAAATAATAGATGGCATGGTCTCATTTTCCAGTATCTTCCTTATTACTGCTCCTGTACTGGAGCACCAATAATCTGCAGGCATTTTTGGGAAAACACCAACACTTGCATCATTTTGGCTCAGAATTCAGCACATAAATGTGGTTATTGGTTTAAGGATCGCTACATGGCACT
The DNA here is from genome assembly GCA_013399115.1 of Anseranas semipalmata. Taxonomy (NCBI): domain Eukaryota; kingdom Metazoa; phylum Chordata; class Aves; order Anseriformes; family Anseranatidae; genus Anseranas; species Anseranas semipalmata. Next base: position 647,717 of record VXAA01000333.1, on the reverse strand, counting down.
AGGCTGTACTTACCCAGCATGTTTTTTGGTGTGTAATTTTTCTTCTGTCCTAAAAACAGATTTTAACAGCAAAACACTTTTTTCTGTACTTCAAAGTCTATTTGTTGAATATGTAGTGAATTGCTGCAGCATTTATTTCTGATGAAGCTGCAGAGCACTTTGTACTAATCTACCTTATCTTATCATGCAGTGGAATCCCCTGATCTCTCAGCTTTTTTCTTCAGGAGTATTCATGCTTCATTCATTCCCCGCATTCCTATTGCTCTTTTGATTGATAGTTATGTAGGTAATCCATACCTTCCTCAAATTGTTTCTTTATGCCTGTTGTTTATGAGACTAAACCTATAAGCTGGTGTAGATCACTGACACAGCTGAACTCCATCTTGTAATAAGCCTCCCACTTTTTATCCATATTCTAATCAGATATTACCTGTTTCATTAACATCTTAATACTGGCCTAGCCATGGCTCAAATATCATGTGACTATTACTTGTTTAATAACAAATAACTATACCTGATGAACACTTCAGGTATTTTGTTGGCCTGTGGTTAGTGGAGGGGCAGCTGGGTGTGGGCTTTAGTGAAGCCAGATATGATGTGAGGCTTAATTCAGTAAGACTTGATCTGTATCTGCAGAGTGCTATGAGAATTTATAATTCCATCTAATCTGTGTATACTCGTGTGAGTGTTTGGACACAGACGACTTTAGGTGCTCCAAGTTGTTGTTGTTTTTTTCCATTTATCTTAGCAGTAGCCATAGGGTAAGCTCCCACTTCCAAAATCAGTTTCTGTGGGAAACATAAATGTGTATGGACATAAAGGAAAACAGGATATTCATTTATCACTTGATTGAACCTTCATTCTCTTGTGAATGGCTCCTTCATGATTTTTCCTCATCTTTCCATCTTTCATTCATGGGACAGTATCTTTGAAGGTGTTCCTGGAAAACGTAAACATTTCCCTCTACTTTGGAAGAAGTTGTTTCATTCATCTTGGAATGAAAAAGCTGTGTGCAAACTTTGTTTCCAACAGTTATTGCATCCTTTTTTCCTTCTGGATTTTCCCAGCTATTTGATTTCATTCACTAATGAAGTTTGTAGGAAAAGATGTTCCTTCTTTTAGCTCACTTAAACATCTTACACAAAGACAATCTCTGATGACTACAGAAGACTTAGATATCCATGTGAGCTCTGAGCCACGCATGTTAAGCATTCCCCTTGCAGGTGGAGGGCTTTAAAGCTAGATGTTGACAGATCTTCCCAAAACACTCTGCAGTAAAACAAAAATAGTTACAAGATCCTTTGGGAGCAGTCTTTAGAACTGACAATTCTCATACCAGTTTCACCGATGACATTTGATCTCCAACCACAATATGTTAACAGATGGCCTATGGACTGATGGAGACTGGGTGAAAGATTTTGAATGGTCTTTCAGGTACCGGGATTAATTTCTTTGCCATAGGCACTAGCCAGAACTTCTAGTCTTTCTGCTCTAGGGCTGAGCTGGTGCTGTTGTGGTTTTGTTTTATTTATTTATTTATTTATATTCCTTATCTTTGGGCCAATTTGCTGAAAATATGCTTTGATTCTCACCCCAGTGTAGTTATGGATCCTTTTATGGCAGCATGTTTCCAAGATATTGATGCTTATCAAGCCTTTGCTGAGATATGGTCAAGGAATTAATAGATCATGGTCTACTTGTGCGTACAGCTACTATGGAGCCTACTGACTGGTTTGGACCTGTGTTTTCAAAAACTGTCTTGCTACCTTACATGAATCTTAACTGCTTGAACTTCACATCTTCAGTGTTGGATGGTTTCCAGCAATAGTCTGTGTGTTCTTACCTCTGCTAAGACAAGTCCTACTCAGTAGTAGGAACCGTGCATTATAGGTGGTGAGTGTACTGATTAGTTTTCTCCCTTGAACCTTTTTCCAATTATTGGGGATAATTTTATAGACATGAGGAATGGAGTTTTTTTTTTTTTTTAGCAAATATTTGGAAGTAATTTGAACCTATTTTAATCTCTTGTAAAAAGGTGCATTTTTTTCCACCCTGCTTCCAGGATGTGATCTTTAGCTCCAAACGAAGTTCCATCTCAGGCTTTTTGAGGATTATCAATTTTCCAGGAAGATGGGTCACAAGCTTAAGGATAATTCTCCCTATGCACCTTTTCTTCTAATAGAACAAGCCCAAGGTAGTCCCTGAATTCTCTATGAGACATGTAGTGTGAATATGCTACATACAACGCAAATTACTTGCATCTTTTTTTGTGTACTACGCTAAAACTTCTATTCAGCATAGTATTGCATACAGTAAGCATTTTATTAAAATCTTCAGTTAGTGTTCTATATATCATTTTACAGGCTATAACAGGTGATGGTAATAGAGCTAATTTTCGTGCTGTCTAATCAGATAACAAACCATCACCATGGATTTTGCTATCCAATAATTGATCATTGCATCAATTATTCATCTAAGCTGAAGATGTAGCTGGCTAATAGATGTCGCAGTCAATTTTCTAGCACAAAGCTCATAACTAAAATGGTTATCTATTAGTATACAATAGGCACTGAGCCGGATTCATCAAATGTGCAACATTATTTTAGATTTAAAGGGAGTGAAAAACTTGTAAGATTTACTAACATTTCTTTTCCTTCAATGTTACGAGATTATGGAAAGTAAAGGAGAGATCTTTGGATCTCATAGGTTTTGGAATAATTTACCCTTAGTCCTTAGCTGGGTGAGTTGGAGGATTTGTCATTTGGGCAATTTAGCTGCATGTTTGCTGTGGATTTTGTGGATTTTAAGAAGTGAGCAACACCAGTGTAATGGTGGGCAGTTATGATGGGCATGTCCAAAGGCTTCAAGGAACCTTGTAAATAAAGACAAAAAAAACTTTATGCCACACCTAAGGATTTGAGGGACCTTGTTTTAATTTGCTGTATATTTTTATTTTCAAAGTGAACTTGTTTTAATTCTTCTAACTTTTATATACATTTCAGTTTTTACCTACTGTTTCATCCCATGTTAATACACCAAAAATGGGATAGAAAAGAATGAAGACAATGTATATTTTTGAAAGTTCTGAACTTAGATGGACCATATGCTTCCTGTTCATGGCAACAAGCAGTCATCCCAAGAGTCCATGGCTATCAGTAAAACTGAGTGGTTAGAAGCTCATCAGTTTCCAGCTTTAAATTTCCATGTCAATGTATTAGTGTTCAGTTTTGATACCAGCAAAATGATGAAGCTGTACGAAGAGGGTGGTAGGGGAGAAGAGATAAGAAGCTATTGAAAACAGAGCAGAACTTCAGCTGCTTTTACAAACTACAGAGATGCTGGATGGGTTAAAAGTCCACAAAGACCTGCAGAAATTGTAGTCTTTGGCTGGTTTTAATACAGAATTACTGAGATGTCTACACTGTGTGGTTGGCGCCTGATTATTCTACCCATTGTACATAAACAGAAGAGATGGACCCC